>VZTA01016093.1:0-49129 GCA_013398855.1 Mohoua ochrocephala | reverse complement strand
AACCAGCCCAAACCCGCTACAATATATTTATATTTAATGTCAATGACAGATGAATACTGGTTGTATTTAATGAAATTATTATACACACAGTAAGAACAGTTTTTCTCCAATTCCCTTCTGTGTTCCATTTTCTGCAGTTGTCCATTATTCCAAAAATATATTACAAAAATAAGGAAGCTACAAAGAAAATAATAATAAAACCCGAACTTGATAGGATTGAATGAATAAGAAAATTTTCTGAGGAGCTTTGCAGGAGTGGTTTTGGAGCTTTTTTTGGCAGGGAGAGATTGATCTTTCTGTGACCTTTTTAATTCACACAACACCTGGAACAGACTAAGATAATCTAGTGCAATTCAAAAATACTATTTTCTTTTTATTAATTTGAATTACTCTAAATTACATTATTAGATTACATGTGCAAAGTCAGCCATGGGAGCAAAGGAAGACAGAAGACAAATACCAGAGGGAGAAGAGAATGATCTTTTTTTTTTTTTTTCTCCCAGAGGGAATGATCCGTGATGTGTTTGAGAACTGTCTAGGAAATATGACAGCTTTAGCTACATAGATGGTTTGATTGCAGTTTGAACTAAAGTTTTATCCTTTTCATGCTTGTGCTTTTTACTGAAACTAAATTTGAGATTCAGACACAGAAAACATTTGAAAGAAATTTGAAGTGGCTAATTAGAATTTCAGGAAAACTCTGCAGCATACGTGCCAGGTCCTTGACTGTATTTTGTTTCAACTCTTTAACAAGTCAGTTCAAATGGTTTTCCTATAATTTCTAGAGGAGTAGAAAATCTCCATTTTATTGTGCAAAGGTTTTTTTTGAGGAGGGCTATGCTTTTGATCCCTTATCCCAGAAAATCCACAAACAGGGACAGAATAGTAACACAATAGAGACATATCCCCCTGTTCAGTGTCTTGTCTAATTAAACAAAGAGTATCCTCTACATCCCTGTGGAACAAGGAGCTACTAAAGATGACTCTCATTATGGTCCCGTTAATGTGTCCTGAAATGTTGCATGTCATCTGTCTATCATCTATTACAAGCTTCATATAATTTATGGTTAGAGAGGACGCAAATATAGTTGAGTGAATGTCACGGTACTTCATGCTAGGTGTCTAGATGTAACCTTTCCAGGGATTACTGTTCGGAATTATAAAAACATTTTAATGCCTTCCCAAACAGAATATGTTAGGCCCTAAATATTGAAATGCAGTATCTTCCTATTCTTATGAATAATTTCTGGACTTTGAAAGCTGTTTAGACATTTAAGAAAGTGAGCAAGAAAGGGACTACATGAGTCATTTCTTGTCTAAAAGTAAAACTGGAGCAGGAACTCACTCTCAGCTTTTATATGACTGTCACAGAGTGGTAGTTTATTGTATAAACCAGACTAAATTTTATCTGCCCTACATTTTTTCCATGTGGGAGGTTTTGGCTATTTCAGGATAAAACAGATACAACCTTCATCCATTTGGTAGAAACTGGGTTATTTTGCCAGAAATAACCTAAAGCAAGATTAAGCTTAGAAGGTAGCAGAGATGATCGGCCATTCCTTACAGAGTTTGCTTAGGGTAGGTACACACACCTGATTTAACTTTCAATTTCATTGTTAAAATAATTTCTCTTGGTAGAGTTGAGGTGTAATGTTCTCATCTCACATACATTGAAGTCCTTCCCCAGAACAATGCATATTTTATTAGTTTCTACAAACCCTGACATTTTTTCACAGTAAGAGAAGAATTCAATACTAAAGTGTGGACATCTAAGTTTAGATGTCTAAGTGAGACTTATAGCCAACATAGTATGTTGCAGTCAACATAAAACAGTGAGTAGAACAGAAGAAACCTTCACATCACCCTGAAGGTGCTTATGCTTGAACAGATGAGCAGCTGCCTAGACATGATTAACTAATTAATTATCATTCCACTATCTACAATGGAAGCTGACATCTAAACACTTGTATTTATGTTCCTACAACCTGAATCTTTGAATACCTTTGAGGAGAAGTGATGGGATGGAGAAAATGAATTAGGAAGTCCAATGCAGATGTTCATGAAATACATGTGTATTGGATTTGTGTGACCAGATTTTGGTAGTGAGGGAGTCATAGGGGTGGCTTCTGTGAGAAGCTGCCAGAAGCTTCCCCCATATCCTGGCATGAGCCAATGGCAGCTGTTTCCAGGATGAATGTGCCCACTGGCCACGGCCAAGGCAATCAGGAACAATAGTAACACCTCTGTGATATTTAAGAAGGAAAAAAAGTTATTGTGCAGATATAATTGCAGCCAGAAAAGCACAGAGTGAGAACATGTAAGAGGAAAAACTCTGCAGAAACCAGGGTCATTGAGGAAGGAGCAGGAGGAAGTGCTGGAGGTGCTGGAGCTGGGATTCCTCTGCAGCCTGAGGAGAAGCCCATGGTGAAGCAGCTGTGCCCCTGCAGTCAATGGAGGTACAGAGGGATGCAGAGATCCACCTGCAGCCCTTGGAGGAGACCCACACCAGAGCTGAGGCTGTGAGCCCATGGGAGACCCATGCTGGAAGAGGCTCCATGCAAGACCTTGTGGAATCATGGAGAGAGGAGCCCCCACTGGAGCAGGTTTCCTGGTAGGACATGTGACCCTGCGGGGGATCCACGCTGGAGAAGGCTGTCCTTGAAGGACTGCACCTCATGAAAGAGTGACCCACACTGGAAAAGTTCATGGAGAACTGTCTCCCATGGGAGGTACCCCATGCTGGAGCAGGGGAAAGACCTTCTCCCCAAGCAGTGGCAGGAACAACATGTGAAGAACTGACCATAACCCCCATTCCCCGTCTCCCTGTGCCACTGGGGGAGGAGGGAATGTGGTTTTAAGATTTATTTTACTTCTCATTATCCTGCTCTGATTCTAATTGGTAATAAATTCAATTAATGTCCACAAGTTGAGTCTGTTTTGCCTGTGACAATACTTGGTGAGTGATCTCTCTCGGTCCTTATCTTAACTAATGAACCTTTCATTATATTTTGTCTCCCTTTTCCAGTTGTGGAAGCAGTGATAGAATGGCTCTGGTGGGTGTCTGGCATTCAGCCAGGGTCAAACCACTACAGTCTTTTTGGTGCCCAAAAACCAGATGAGGTTTTGAGATAAGGATAGTAATTGGGAGAGGTAATGGGGAAAGCAAGTAACAAACAATGAATCTTTTCCTTCAGCCCTGAATGCAAAGCTAAGTAACTCAGACACATTTTCCTCAATGAGTTTTTCTTTAGAATCGTTAATTTCTTGTTTACGTTGCTTTCTGAAGTCCTATAATTTGAAATCCCACTCAGGATTTAATTTAGAAGTGGAGTGAAGAGTTTTAATTAGCCTCTGAATTTCTTTGGCTGGTCTAAGTTAGGGCTTGGTTTCTTCGACAAACAAGCTTTAAATAAACTACTTGGGTTGTTTGGATTTATATTCTACATGGTTATGTTCTGCAGCTGCTATAGTCAAAGATAAACCTTGATCTTGGAGGAATTGGCAAGTACTATGATTTTCTCTCAGAGAAGATAAAGCAGAAACTCTAGACTAAATTTTCTCCTACTCCACTGGAAAGAGTAAAGCAAACCTCTGATTTTTTAAATAAATTTTTTGTTTTCTGTCACTGTTAATTCTCAAAGGCTGTATCCTCTCTGGCAGCTTGGCCTTTCAATTCATTACAGGGAAAAAAAGTACTCTTTCACACCAAGGTGTTGTGGCTAGCACAGGGGTTCCCTGCCAACACCTGATGACCCGTCCTACCACCAGTCTTCAGAGCGCACATTCAAGACTGAAACTGGGCTACTGTAGAACCAGGACTGTGAAATGGATGGCGTTTGGGAGTGGTGCCGTGCGTTGGGATTCCTCAGACCTGAAAGGACAGTATTTTTCCTGCCATCCTGTCTCCAATAATGAGAAAATAGCGATACCTCACAAACTCCTCTTCACATATCTGCAGGAAATAAATAGTGAGTGTCCAGGAAAGGCTTACCTGTTGGTTTTCTGCTCCAGCACTTGAGGAGGCTGTGGTTAATGTTGTAGTCTCTAGAAAGGTTGGTGTTTAAACTGTGTCTGCCTTTGCCATACCGGGTCAGACAGTATCAGATGGAAATTCATTCTGACCATGTTAGATGTCTGATTTGGCCCTACTGTCGCAAATAAATCATCACATTTGACAATGAGATTAATAAGTGGTTGGAGAGTAATCAAATATTTGAATGTTAATTATTTTCTGAAAAATAGAAGTTCATAGGCAGGAGGAAGATCTACCCGTTTCCTGACTTCCTCTGCCCTGCCAATCTCTCTAAATCCTGACTCTTGTTTCCTTGATTCACTCTTTTCTGGCTCTGTGCCACCTCTGTACTGGAGACCTACTCTGGAAAGGTACATTTCAGACAGGATGCAGAAATTTTGTAGATATTGCTGTTTCTCTATGTGTTTTATAATACTTCTTTATGCATTATATACTTCAAGTTTAGCAAGCATGTATGACAGGCTGTTCTTCACTGTCTGAAGTGTAGTGTTAGGTTCTGACGTTAACTATATAAGAGAAATTCAACTGAGAGAACTGAGATGAACTTACACTAAAATTGCAGTCAGTAACAAAACTGCATGAACCTTAATTAGCTATTCAAGTTGGGAGAAAATGAATTGGGAGAAAACATAGTGGAACTGATTTAATTAGGGGATTTCACAGTTAAATTAATTCTTTATTAATGATTTTGTATCTGTTTTATCCTAGTCGATATGTAGAAAATGGAGAGAAACAAAAAATAATAACAAAAAGAATTTACTATAAACCACAGGAAAAATATTCTTTATTGGTCTGAAATATTAAAAGAAAGTACATCAAGATTTTTCATTTGTCTAATATATATTACACGAGTCAAAAAGTTTACCTCTTTTACTGCTGGATGGTTTGCATATTTTCTTTTTATATAAATGCAAATGTAGTATCACAATATCCTTATTTTAAATCAGTTTTCCGGTTGACAGCAAAGCTGACCAAAATCTATGATAGATTTTATTTAAACAGAGTCTACCATATTTACTGTATTGTGAAACTAGGAAAACTACTCAATATAATTAGATTAAAAGTTGTTACTATCTAACCATATTAAAGAAATCATAGGATGGTGTGGATTGGAAGGGACATTCAAAATTAATCTTGTCCAACTCATCTGCCATGGACAAGGATATGTTTCACTACATCAGGTTGCTCAAAGCCCTGTCCAATCTTGAACACTTCCAGGAATGAGGCATCCACACCTCTGGACAGCCTGTTTCACTACCCTCATCTTTAAAAAAAAAAAAAAAAAAGTTTATCTTATATCCAATCTAAACCTGCCTATTTTTAATTTAAAACCAATGCCCCTTGTCAGCACAGGTCTTGGTTTAACTGAAGCAGAAGCTAGAGCTGGAAATACTGCTCTTGAGAGAAGAGTGGTTATGTTACAAGATCTAGTGCAAGCAGAGTTCATTCATCACTTCCTTCTCCTTCCACAAGTGGGCTGGAATAATTGCACCTTGTTTTATACTGTTTATGATGTTTGGTGTCTAAAACTGATCTTCAAGTCAGATAAATCTCTGATAGCCCAAACCAGCTACTGTTGGATAAAATATGATCTTTTCATTAGTTCCAAAGAGTTTCAGTAAGTCTTTATACATTTAGGAGAAGGGGACTATGTTTTGTCTTCAGTTTAGGAATCTCATGTTTCAAAAATTCAGAATTTGTAGTAGCAAACTAAATAATTGTAGCTTTTTCCTCAGCCTTTTTTATATTACTTTTTAATTCTCACTTTCATAAAATAACAGAGTACAATTAAGCTGTTTCTATACATTAGCAATGGGATGAACTTTCAGTAAAGGAAGTTCAAGACTGATATTTTACACAGTGAGTTTATATTCTTCGTCTTGTTTTTATAATTAAAATAAACAGTCCAACATCAATATTTATAATGCATTAAGTTCTGTTCATTTATTAAACAGTGGATGATTAAATTAAATAGGACTTTATCATCTCATTTGACTCTCTCTGGTCCAACGAGCCTGAAAAAATCTATTTGAGTGGAAGTGAAGTTTATTCTAGTTTATAAAATGTAGTATCCTGCCGCGTTGGCTCCCCCTGAGCCACCCCTCTTCGAGGGAATCTGCGGCTGTCCTGCAGCGTCCCTGGCCACAGGGGTCGGCCACTGCTGACAGGAGCTGGCTGCTGTTCTTGCTGTGCTGTCCTTCCCGAGTGGGGAAGGGGGCTCGCAGAGTGTCAGCTGGGGAGGCGCCGGAGGCAAAGGAGGAGGGAAGGGTCTTCGTGTGGGTTCCAGCAAGATGGTTCATCGTGGAGGGTCCAGGGACGAAGACACTGGGAAAGCTGAAGATCTGGGTTTATAAGGGGAACAGGGGAACCAATCAGGGAAGGGCAAATGGGCGGAGGGAAACTTGAGGGACAACTGGGGAACAAATCGGATCTGGGGAAGGAGGGACTGGGTAGGGAGGAACCAATGGGGTGTCGAAGTGAACAGAACTTTCGAGAACATAATGAATATTTAACAGGGGACATACATATTGAACGGAGAACATACATCATAAACAGAGAATACAAACACGAGGGGGGAACACACATATGTATTAAAACACAGTGTCCTCAACAGATGGCTGGAAGCTCTCCTCCCTGGGCCTTTGCCACCAGTTCAGGGCAGTGGTCCCATGACCACGAGGGCGCTGCAGCCCTCCAGAGAGCTGAGCCACTGCCACAGTGTCCTGATGCCATTATAATTTATTTCTCCTTGGAAAGTCAGTATTGTGAATTTTACCAAAATGCAACCCTCCAGCTTTTCCACCCTGTACTCGGAGACTTGTGAAAGACATCATATTCAAGAAGTTGGTGATCTTGGACAGGCCGTGTCTGCTCTAATGGGGCTCCTACTCAGAGAAACCTAAGAAATTTTTTCTTAAGAATCTGTATGCAATTAATACAACCTGTAATTTAGAGTACCTCGGACCATTCTCGGTGAGATCCAGCAAGACCCTGCGCTGATCTACACGTACCTCACTCGTTTGCCAGTGCAGAATACTTTTACCAATATTTATAGCTCTATTTCAGAACAAAAGTCTTTGCTAGAATATAGCAGACAGAAATGCTAGAATACAGCAGACAGAAACTAAATTTATTCCATGATTACACTCACCATTCTGATCTGGAAGTGTTTCAAGGCAATTTTTCACCCCTTCTATGAAGGAAATTAATGTATTAACAGGCAGCTTTAAGTTGCTAAAGCTTTTACAGGCTATAAATTAGTGACATTTTCTTTCATCTTATTTCCCCAAATGCATATAATGTGCTATGAAATTCTAACTGTGCACTAATAATTATTATCATCTTGCCCTAACAAGGTATTGGTGTTAGTTTACTGATTGGTGAAGCAAACCTGGTTAAAAAAGCAGCATGAATAAAATTATTTTATCCAGAGGCATCTTCTGTTTATAACAAGTCTATAATCACTACTTTTGTCATTTTGTTGTGACACAAGAGGCTTGTTTCATAATAAGATCACTAAGTACCAGCCCGCTTTTATACAAACAGCTAATACTCAATTTTTTGGGACATATTGCACATTTATCACATTTATATGTGTATTTCAAATAAAACATGTTAGAGGTAGAATGAGTGACAATTTTGTAATTAAGACCTTATTTTCATACATATGGAGCTATATCCTAGATGGAAATTTAAAAATGGGTAGGGGCTCAACCCTGCTTGATACATAGTAGTTTTTAGTTATTTGTATGTGATACTCAACAAGAGTCCTGAAGCTTTTTGTGCCATATAAGTACACCTGGAAACTGCTCATCTGATTCATGATGGAAATGAACAGAAATTACTGTCTTGCTACTGATGTGACTTACAATCTGGATGTGTGGAACATAATATTTCTTCTGGATAGTACATGTAATTAGGAAACCCAGGAGTGCTTTCAGGCTCTTACAATCCCATGCATACCCCAAGTGAGTTTCAGGATAACACCAGGCAACAGATATTGCGAGATGACAGCTATTCACTACAATTTCGGTTATCACAGAAGGAGAAGCTAAGCATGTAGACAGTGATAAGAAAGTTAGTAGTCAATCTTCACATCCCAGAAAATAAGTCTGCATGCAGTCTTTGCCACAGGAGGATTAATTCTTCTTTAGACCCTGTTCCACTCTTGTCAGCATGGCATGATGTGTGGCCATGCTATTGAGGACAGCTCAAAAGAGCCCCCAACTGCTTTGGGCCACCTTTGTAGAGCTTTAGAAGGTGAAGAAGAAGGGACCTGCTCAATTGCAGGGCACTAAAATATTTACTGTATGACCAGGTAAATATACAATCTTTTATTTTTAAATATTTTTTTTTAAATTCAAGTTTGGCTAGATTATATCATTCGATATGATATGATATGATATGACATCCAGTGTATATTCAGACAGAGAAAAAGAAATATCTGACTTCCTACCTTATCAACTTGCTTTTCCCTTTTTTTTTTCTCTCCAGTGGAAGCAAAGTTGAATCTAGAGATGAACTAAACATATCAGTGAAAACTGTAATCTAGTATTTTATTACGGTATAATAAAATGAACCTGATTCATGGATTTTGAAGGTCTTTGCTAGGTTTGAAGTGTAAAAATTAAACAAGGTTTAAAAAAAGCAGGAATTTAAGCAGTCTTATGCAAGGATCACTGGAAAGAATATTTCCACTACAAAAAAAATCAACCCTAACGGATGTTGGAAGTTAAAAGACATCAGAATGATATTTTGATAAGAATGAATGTCTCTAGTTCAGTATCTTGCATAGAACCACAGCCAGCAGTATATTCTGGGGCAAATGGTAATTGGAAACACATGGTAAAACTACCCACTCTGTCTAGTTATCTATGGCTCAAGAGACTTTCTCTTCCATAGTCTTCCTCTTTGCACTTGATAGCTCTCAGTGGCCTGACAGCTTATGAAACCAATTGAAATTATTAACTTTCATGACATCCTGTAGCAATTTGTGCCATGATGAAACTATGAATTGTTTCATGGAGTACTGCATAACATAAGGCACCGTTTTGAGACTGCAGCATGGCCATAGAGTTACCACAAAGGCAGATGTGAGATGGAGTGGGATGATCCCTGTCATTAAAGCAGAATCTTAGTGCTGAGACCAGGTCGAAGAACAAGGAGCTGCACAGAAGCAACCCCCTTCTGTGAGAGCAAGAACATCTGTCAGATATGTACTCAGAACTCAGTAGGGGAAGCCTGTAAGGGCAGAACTGATTCAGGCATGTGTTCCTCTGAGCACAAGAGCTAAAAGTCACTAGAGAAAGTATGGTAAGCTCATCTCCAACAGACTTCTATTTGTATTATGGATTATCCACAGCTTCATAATAAACACCAATAAAAAAGCTTATTTTTATTTCTCAAAACTCACATCTATGATCTGTAGAGATGTGTTTGGGATTTTTTTCCACATTATAACTTTGTTTATTTTTTAATCTGGAAGAAAAACTATATTAAAAAATAAATCAACCAACTTTTGAGATATGAACCATAATTAATTAGAGGTAAAAATGAAAATAACATTGATATATCTTGCAATATGTAGATCTCGATAGCCTGAGGTATGTTAATTGCCTTTGTGCTTTAGTTTTCATAGTGAAGATGGTCCTGGATGTTTGTTTATCGTGTTACTAGGTGTGTGTCACCATGAAAATTTAAATAGGTGTTTCTCAATCTTTTTTTTGTTGTTCTTGGTTAACCAAGAACTACTGCAATCGTAACTACTCAAGTCCCTGCTTAACTTAACTGGAAAGTCTCACAACAATGTACTTTATGAAGAATAGTAACTAAAGACAAAATAATTGAGACTCAGATGAGCAGAATTCAAATAGCAATCCTAGAAAAAACCAACCTAGTTCTAGTTCAGGGAGGATGCCTCTAGTGGTAGACAAACATACAGTTATTTCAAAGATGTTATTTATTTATTTATTTTAATTTAGAAATTATATCCAAGAGTGAGATAACTATTTAGTTTTTAAAGAAGAAAAGGAATAGATTTTATGTGCTGCTCCTATTTGACAACAAACTATTGGATGTGTCATTCTAGAGTTATGTGTAGGAAATACTGCTTTTCCAAAGACTATGTTTATGACTCCCCTTTAGAAGATGCCTGTAATGGGGTTAAAACCACTTGAACAATGCCCTATTTGCAAAGTTATCAGTGGTAAATGAAGAAGGGGATGTCATGATGCTTTTGGTTCTGAATAATGCTGAAACCAGTCTGACTCATCCATCCCAAAGTTAAACATCCTTACAGCAAGGTGAAGAAGTGGTAGATCTGATAAAATACCTGGATAAACCAACAAAAAAGTGATACTTCTGATAACTTATCTAAAGCTGTTGAGCTGATGCAGCTGGCCTGGAGACATATGACTGGCAGTCAATTATTCTATACTACAAAAAATCAGTCTCAAATTTAAACGTCAGGCTCTAGTAATATCCCTCCTTGGGGTGTATGTCTGCAGATTCCTCCCTTGAGTGGAGACACTCCGCAAGGTTACTCCTTGAGGCTGAATGAAAGAGATTTGCCCAGAGTTGGCATGGGTAACATCAATCACTACCTATAATTGTTTTTGCTAGCTTTAGTACAATTGTTTTAGTATAATTGCTTCAATATTACTTCATAGAGCACTGTATTATCATAGTTGTTATAGCTCCTATACTGTGTAGTAAATAATTCTGATATTTTTGTCTAATTATTATAATAAATCATATGTATTTTTTAATATATACATATATATATGGTTTGCCATCCTTAATCCCCCAGGACAAGTTTGTATAAAGGTTCAACTACATCTATTTAATCTTTAGACATAAACTCTTACCAAAGTCTGAGGCCAAGACTGGATCCAGCCACACTCGGGCTCCCCTCTGAGAAGTGGTTTGGTAAGCATGGGGGTTCTTTCTGCACCTTGTAACTCAACAGGCGGTCTTCTCTAATAAACTTTGCCCAAAGCTCCCACTTTGTCTACAACACTCACTGCCACAGGTTTTTATTTTTGAAGATACATCTACATAACATTTTATAAGCAGTCCTGTGCTGGGCTCTAAGTCAAACATTTATTCAGCCAGAAGACATATATCCATATTAACTGTGCTGTGCCTAAGTTTATAACACACTCGAACTTCTGAATCTCTTCATTGGAAAACAGCGATAAGCTATTACAGTCAATGGACTTTGGATTAAGGCAGATCTGGGTTTGGAAATATTAAAAAATGGCCAGAAAATATTAAAATATAATGCAGACATGGACTTTGTTGAGGTTTAAATACTTGCATTACCTCAATTTTCTTTCCAGCCTAACCCAGGAAACAGAAAATTACTGTTGTAATGGACTTGTTTAGACATGGGAAATTTCAGTTTAAAGTCATCAAAAATATGTTCTGAAAAAACCTCTTTGATGTAAAAAAACCCAAAACCCTAAGTATGCAAGAGTCTTGTAGCTAGAGAGAGAGAAAAAACAAAGGGGTTTAGGTATGACTTAGATGCTCAGGCAAGGTTGTAAAGATTGTAAATATACATGATTGAAACCTTTAATCATCACGTTTTCTTTTGGTTCTCAAGAACAAAATCATTGAAGCAAGGTGGGGCTTTTTGCACTTCTCTTTAATTTTCTTACTTCGGTTCTTGTTCTGCTGAATGCCCGGGGCAGAAGTGCCATTTTGCATGTTGTACTAAGTGGTTAGATAGCTGTTGTCTGTTGTTGGGAGTTAAGATTCGCATTTGTATTTCCTAATGCTCTTTGCTTGTAATTCATGTAATACAACATTTCATTAAATGTAAATGTCATGTAAAACACTTTAGACATTCAGCTGGAACAAGCATTTCATGTCTTTGAGCAACAAGGTGATATGCAAGAACAGAAGAAGGATTGTAAAAGGCTGCTCAGATCATCAGAAGAATAAACTGATATTGTATGTATTATAAGACATGAAGTCAAAGTCAGTAATTGCTCATGAAGCAGAAAGGAAATAATCTAAATTCATCCATTACAAATGAAGACATTTGCAAAAAATCTGTTGACTTAGTGAAACCATTATTCATTAATATTTAAATCGTGTGTTAAATTTTTCAGTCTGAGTAAATAGATACTCCCCTGATTTTGTTGAGTAAGAGCAACTCTGAATATTACTATATTTTGTGAAGTACTACACACATATAAAACTGTCTTTGCTGATACTTCATATGATGAATCAATTGAATGTTTTGTATTTTTTAGTTAGGGGGGAGTCATAGAGCAACTGAGTTAAAGTATAAAAAAGGCCTGTATATGCTACAATTAACTAAATTAATTGCATTGCGAGAGTGTAAAAAGCAACTCACAAAAGACATTGCGAAAATCTGATCCAAAGAAATCTGAAGAGCTGAAAATAAAGACAGTAATTCCTTAAGATTTAGATGTTTTTGATTTCATGAGACAGTAAATTCCTAGCATCATTAAATAAATAGTATGATTTTTATATATTACCCCATTCTTCCCAAAGCCTAGATTTTTCCATTTATTTGCTGCTCCAATATTGTGGAGATGAACCGAAGATGAGTTTGGCCAACACCACTAAGGGGCAGTTTGTGGAAATGAAGCTCTCAGTAGCAGTCACTGGCAGTGACCCGTCTGGGCAAGGAGGGCAGGAGGGCTGCTCTGCCCATCCAGGACAGAAGGCTGTGGTCTGTTGTACCTGGTAGAAAGTTGGGAAAGGGCAGACAAGGGGTGTTTTCCCAAGGGGAATGCCAATGGACATGTGCCAGGCACTTCTTGATCTTATCCGAGTATGTACTAGTGCTTTTATTTCAGAAATTATACTTTTGAAAAGAGTAGAGACAAAAAAGAAACTTCACTTTGAAAGATCAGAAGATCATGGTGTATCAATAACCATAAAGCAGGATATGAGCCTCAGCCACTGCAAAAAACAGAAAAACAACTTTAAAAAAAAATTTCTAAATTCATATTTATCATATATAAAAATTATTATTATTGTTGTTGTTGTTACTATTATTATTTTATATAACTTAATAAAAATATAATTTACTAGCTCTGTGTTAAGTTCAGTTATTGGCTATGGTCAAATAATTTATGTCAGGCTCTATAAAATTTTTTGATATGGGGATAAAAAGTTCACTAAATGTGAATTATATCCAAAAAATATTAAATGTGAATTATATCCAAAAAATATTCATTTTTTTTGCTAAGATGGGGACCAATATATGAATACTTTACATTCATAGTTCAATTTTAAATTGAAAATAAGGAAGTATAAAATAGTTATCAGGGTTTTCCAAAAGAGACTTGCTATATAGAGACTTTTTTTTCTGATGTACAAACATAATACTTTAAGAAGAAACATAACATTTAATGTATTTTTACCTGGATTTGACAAGTTTTCAGAATTACATGGGTTTCTTAAACATCTGTATGAAATTACACCAAGCTATATTTTTAACTCTATACATTTTTTGACTTCTTTATCTGCTGACAAACTTAATTTCTGCAGGTTGCCCTTAATATATTTAATGCAAACTTTACGTTACAGCTGAGCTTTGCAGCATTGTTTAACTGTTTTTGTTTTGTGCTAAATTAGGGGTTGGGGGGTTTTGGTGGTGTTTTTCTGGGTTTTTTTGTTTGGTTGGTTGGTTGGTTGGTTGGTTGGTTTTTGTTTGTTAATTTTAATTTTATTTTAATCTCAGTTCATTTTTATTCTGTCTTATTCCTAATTTTTTATAATTAAAAGGATACATTTTACTTCAGATATTCACTGGATCATAAGAATTAAATTTACTTGCCAGGGTACATGAAAAATTGCAGGTTAATATTTTCCCCGTAAGCAGAAACCAAAGGTGTTTTGGGGGGGAATTAAAATCAGGATGTACTGTCTGAAAGTATTGCATATACCTGATTATACTGTAGGCAAATGTAACCACTATTTTTTATAATAACTCTGAATTTCAATACAGACTTTCATACTACGCTCAGATACTTCTCACTTCCCAAATGCCTCTTCCTCAGTGAATGAAACATTTGAATCCTTGGATAATTTGCTTTGTTATTTAGTTTTCATCACTTTCTCTAGCAACAGCAATGTACAAATGGTATCGGAAATATTTTTGATGATTAAATTAAGGAAGCAGATATGTCCATATAGTCAAATTAACATGTACTGTATAATCTAAGATTGTCGACTGAATTTCTTTTCTTCTTGTCATTGTCTCATAAGTCACTTTTCTTCCTCAAGAAACTTTTTCTTTCCTGTCTGTTTTCTTAATTAATTCTGTCTGTTTTCTTACTTTCTTATTTTCTACTTCTTACATGTTGCATACTCTTATGGAAACACTAAAATATTGTGAACCAACAAGTTTAAATACAAATTATGTTTGTATGATTACGGTTTAGCAGTAGTCAGTATATAGTTTGAATAAGGACCACAGATTCAGACTTCATGTTGCAGTCCTTTAAATTCAGGAAGAGCTGCTGCTTCTGATAACATTGTTTTCTCTAGTCTATGTTAGAGTCTGTTATTTTCTCTATGGAAAATGATACAATTCTTAAGGGAGGCGTAAATCTTTCATTTAGTGGTAGAGAAGGAAAGGGGGAAGCTGGGAAAGCTCTTCAACTTCCTTGTCTGCTCAGTTCATCACTGGGGCTTTGCTGCTACCCAGAATTCTTGAGACTGTGCGAGAGTAAGGGCGACGACTCCTTTTCCTAGCCAGAGACTACTGCTCATGCATAGAAAGTTTATTTGTAACACAATTTTTTGCCCGCAAATATTGGTACATGCTAACTAAAATCAATGCCGACAGAATCATATTTCTCTGACATTTCACTTGATATTCTAATACGGTATTCAAAATTTATTTACTTATTTGTAATTATTTTTTTAAGTACATTTTTATGATAAGAGCAGATATTTATTATTAATTTATTATTTTAATGATTTGGGGAGTAAAAAAAAACAAATTACCAGCTGTTTTATATTATGCTTATATAAACACAGCAACAATTTCAGTGTATCTAACTATACTCCTATGTACAGAATGTATCTCAAGAAAATTCTCTTTTAGTGAAATTAAGCAGAATTCTCACTGGCTGGTAGTTCTGATTTCTGTCACTTTCTTTAATGTTCTTTTTTAACCAAGATTTATATGTTGTTAGCAGTTCTTTTTTCTGAAATATGAGAACATGGTAAAATAACCAAAGTCCTGCCTGTAGCACCAGTAACAGCGAGTTGATAACCAAGTTTTGCCTGTTCACCTGCAGATGAACAGCAAGATTTATCTCCAAAAGGCCAGGAAGACCTCAGCAGCAGAATTTGCCTTTCTGCAAGCAACAAATCTTCCTGAATAGTCTCCCTAGACAAACTACAGGTGCTTCCATTACTTGCAGAAGGGAATCACCAGCCGTTGTCACCCGCTGCTTCCTTTCAATGTTAATGGTCAGTCCATGCCACGCTGGCTTGGAGGCCCGCCTCAACTGGACTTGTTTGCCTTCCTGAGCAATTAGGCCATTGCTGGTGCTGGGGTTGGTGAAGTTTTTTCTTGTCACCACAAGCTTCCAGTTTCCCACATCTTTGGAGTCTTGGTCTGCCGTTAAGGTTTTCCTTCTTCCTTGGATTTTGAGGCCAAAAGATTTCTTCTCTACAATGTCTATGAAAGCTGTCAGTCTCCTGTTCAGCATCCTGGTGCTGTGCAATCTGCCCTCTCCTTCTCTGTACCTCCTGCTGTCATCCCAGAGCAGGAGGACACCAGATATCCTGGCAGCCCCAAGCCTAGGTGCAGGCACCCACCCTCTGCAGCTCCTTCCGAGTCAAGGACTCCAGTTTGCAATGGGTACTTTCTACAACTAGTAAAGGATGGAGAAATGGCCGCAGTTCATCACCACTTCAATCACAGAGTCCCAAACTGTCTGGAGCAGAACTTGTAGACCCTCTTCAATCCTCTGCCCTGGTGACAGCTGATGTCTGTGTTACCTGCACTCCTGCATATCAGCTAAACCATTTCTTCTCGAAACAGATGAAGAGCAGCCTGATGTTCCTCTCTCAGCTGTCGGTTACAGACTACTGCTGCTCCTTTTTAATCAAGATATCTTCAGGAAACAGCTAGTAGAAATTGCTGGCTGCAGAGGTCCCTGGAGATTTCCAGCAGTAACTACAAATAGGATCCAGATTAAAGAAAAACACAGACAAAGAAAAATAAAACAGAAGCAGAAAAACAGTTTTAATAAAAACCCAACAAGAGACAATTAGGAAAAAAGACTCTACAACCTACATTTTGCCCACCTTCTTCAGATCATCTATGAAACATTTCAAGTAGGTTGTGTGTGTCTATCTGCACAACAACCATGTTGGTTTTTGTCTTCTGGTGGACATAAAAAGAGAAATCTAGGTGAATTGAAAGAGAAACAGATTTCTGCTGTCCTTTTCCAGAAACACTGACAGTTTTAGGAGATCATGAAATTTTCGCTTCTTGTCTTTCTGCTTTGTTTCACTCTTTGGAATAAGCAAATAAAGTTTCTAATAATTGTGGGAAAAGTAAAGTACTACGGAAAGAAAAAAAGAATACTCATAATTCACTGCTAAAATTTTTGTCATTTCTGTGTCGTTAAAGGGTCAGAAGAGCAAAAATCAATGGGAGATCAAAGATCTGGCCACATAGATCACAGTAGAAAGAATCATCAGAGGAAGCAGGTTAATAGTCCATTGAAACACTCCTTAGTTCAGTAGTTCCTTTAGACTCCTGACATTTGATCTTCACTTCATCCAGTCTTGGGTGATCAAACATTTAAAATTCCATTCATAGTTCATTATGCATTAAAAAAAAGCCCACCGATTTTGAGTTGGGAAACTACAAATCTCCCAAATTAGAAAAAGTGCTCCAGTAATTTTAAATCACTTCATATTCCCTTAGCCCACTTTCAAACTCAAGTACTTATAAAATGTTTTTAAGTATCCTAATAATTTTACACACCTCCAAATCATGTGTAACTTGAGCTCTAATCTTTCTGAAGTACATTTTCAATGCTGAAGAATGCATCTTAATTTTTCTAAGCACAGAATTTAAAGGAAGAGGAAAAAGACAGAAATTTGAAATCTGGATTGACTGTAGGCCAATCAGAAATAAAAGATGCAAGATAGTGAAGTTTGCATGTGTCAGGTAGGAAGGTCGTCTCAGCTAGCATGTCGCCATCTGAATAGTTGAGAGTTTTAAAATACCACACATCACAACACAAAAAGTAAGGGTTTATGACATCATCAAGGTTCTGAAATACCCGTCAATTTCTATATACATGATTTTTAATACTCAGTAAACTAGTAGGAGTCGGTTCTTATATACTGAAGGAGTTAATGACTCCTATATGTGATGCTTTAGCTTAAAGCTCCTTTATTTAGGGGTCTCTTTGGCTATTACTTTGGTCCTTTCTCTATTCTCTTCTTAATGATGCTGTGGCTTGCTCAAAAACCCCCTATATTTTTCTAATAGTTCTCGTCATATTTTGCAAATTCTCTGAGAGATTAATTAATTAACACTGTTCTTTTCCTCCTGTTAATTACTTGGTGGACAGAAAGTGAGGAGAAAAGAAGGAGGATAGGGATGAAGATTGGTGCTTGAAGCACTTGTATTATTTAATAACAGAAGGAGATTTGTGGAGTCTCCGTTATGCAGCCTTTTAAATTATTACAAGGAAAGGTATTTGGAGCTCAATTACTTGTTATTGTCATTGATAAGTACCACATTGAAAAAAATACAAGAATTTGCTAAACAAGGTGAAATTTTAATATGTAATTAATCAGTTTTCTTCTTTTTCTCCAAGTTGCTTTCATTTAGAAAGTTAGCACTTAATATACATCTGTTAAGAGTCAGACCTCATCTGAATTCATGCTTATGTGCTGGAGAAACAAAAATGTAGGTATGTAACAAAGTTTTTATCACATTGGTATGTGTTATCTGGTGCTGTGTACTATGTAATATTAGAGGGAAATTAATTCCTAGTACAGAGATTTTTTAATGATATAATGCTAAACCGATATAGTTAATTATGCATTATCGTTGCTGCTTTTAAAGGTAATTTTATCTTTGAGTAGGATGAAATGTCCAAATTTGAGAGTAAAAGAATTGAGTTTTTTGTTTGTGAGTTTGGGTGGGGGTTTTTTGAGGGGTTGGTTTGTGGGGTTTTTTGTGGTTTTTTGTGTTTTTTTTAACAGCTGAAACCTTAGTGGTGTTAAAATAAAATACTATTCCCATCCGTCTCTGCAGGGTTTGATTGGTCTGGACCAAAAATGGGCCAGAGCAGCTCTAAAATTTTTATCACTATTATAAGTTTTCCGGATATCTGTCTAATACAAAGTATAGGCAAACTTTTCCTGTAGATGCCATCAAATGAAGGCTGGTATAATTGTATGATGAACATGCTGTTTAGCTGCAGAAAGGAATCCAGGAATATTTGCCATTCGCTTCTCAGATACAAAATTATCTCCTAGAAATGGTTTCAGGCATGGCTAATTTTATACAGATTCACATCAGTGTAAATGAAAAAAAACAAACAGAAACTCAGTACTATGAATGCAAAGGCAAGCAGCCAAATTAAGGAAATAGTCAGAAGGTTTACTGAGCTGCAGTTTTCTACATTTGATTTAAAAACAGTCATTCTAATAAAACTGCAAGTTTTATCGGTATACCTGATATTACCTGCTCTTTCAGAGCACTATTTAAAAAAACAAAGTAATTAGTAATTAAGTGATTTTTAACTTCCTGTGAAACCTTTACCCTCTTCTCAGCAGCTTTATTTCCTCAAATATTTATGTTTTTCAGTTTGACTCAGAAATAGTAGTAGTTCTCACATTCTAATTGTCCCTTCATACCTGAATGGATTTTTCTGTCTTCTATGCCAATATACTTTAAAAGATGCCATTACTGTCACCTGACAACATTTTTTCTGCACAACAGCTTTGTAGAGACCTTTTTTCTAATGTAGGATATAAAGAAACCAGAGCATTTAATAGGTTTGGGAAAGGGACTTGTTTGCTCATTGACAAGTGCAGACTGTCACACTGATTACTCATATTAGAAAGGTAAATAATAATGTTTTTATTTTTTGTTGGCTCCAGAAATGTTCAGCAAAATGTGTTTCTAGAAGTAATCTTTTCACTTGAACTGTCATTGCTGAAAACATAAATCAGGAAAAAAACCCCAAAACTTTCAGCATAAGAATTATCTAGTTATGTCCTGGTTTTTACATACTTCCCCTAGGTCTGGCAGTGCTCATTATAGAACCAAAATAAGGCAACCTAGGATGACCTTCACTCTTTGGAACTTTTCCTGTGCCATGGAACATTGTACTGATACTACAATGCTGAATATCTGTGTCCTCCCCTCTTACCCTTGGCCTTACAAGTTATGAAAGAAGAAGAAAATGATGGAGAGAGTTCTGGGTTGTCTTTATCTGTATGTTAAAGTCTATATGAAAAAAAAAATTAGACTATTATGTAAGTGTATATATAGAAAAGAATATGAAATGATTGGTTTGTAGGGAAGGGAAAAGTCTGGAAAAAATAGAGGGATGGAGCCCAAGAGATAGAGAATAGGCGCAAATGAAAATGAACAAGAGAATAAATTTAAGAGAAAAGTCAAATTAATAGACGGAGGAAAATAGCATTGTATGCTTGCTTCATAATAGAACATGCAGTTGTGACCACAGCAGTCGTGTAGTCATACAATGACAGAGTGGTCAGCAGCATTCTTTATTCGACACATGTATGTGGAAGCTATTTTTGCTACATATTCCATAATTATTTATTGTGTTTGTCAGACTTATTTTTTCTTTCACCTAGGAATATGGCAAATCAACGGCGTGTGACCAATCCCAAGAAAAAAAACATA
The DNA here is from genome assembly GCA_013398855.1 of Mohoua ochrocephala. NCBI lineage: Eukaryota > Metazoa > Chordata > Aves > Passeriformes > Acanthizidae > Mohoua > Mohoua ochrocephala. Next base: position 29,189 of record VZTA01016093.1, on the reverse strand, counting down.
GCTGAGAATGTAATTCATAGGCTACTAAATCAAGAGTACTGCAGCACTACCGCTGTGATCGGCTTATATTTGGAAATAAGTTTAACAGGAAACATTCAATCACTATCTACATTTAATTTTAGACATTACCTTGGATTTCCCCAGTCCTAGATCCTCTCCTTAATACTATATTTTACTGACTTGGTTAAAAACCAAAAAGTAACATATTTATATTTCCAGGAATTAGATAGGATCCTTAAAAAATTGTTCATACCTAATGGGAGATGACCCACTGAAACTGAATTCATTGAGATTGAATTAAAAGTTGTTATGTCAGTGTAAGAGTCACCCTCCAAAGAGAATATGGTATGGAAAATTGAAATCAGATCCATAACTTAAAAGTAAGTATTATACCAACGAAAATTATATTAATGTGGTATTTCAACTCTATTGACCTAAATTTAGGTGTCTACAAATAGAGCCATATAGCTCACCAAATGTAGATATGTACTTCAGGGTGTCTTGAATAGCTCCTCAGAAACCATCTACTCTTTTCTAGTGCATCAAGTATAATGACACCTAGATAATCTATACACACTTAGATCTAGGTGTTGAATCAGGAGCTTATTCACACTTTTAAAAAGTAATTGAAATTTCCTCCTCCTCATATTTTCTGGTTTTGCATGTTTTGGAAAGGGATTTTTTGAGATTTATATGTTTCTATCTCTGAGTTCTCAAGGGCAATATCAGTACCATGTAAGCTCAACTAAGTAGGCGAAGTAATTTCTACTTTTAATATAACATGTCTATAAAACTTTTAAATTTCTCACATTTTACTGATACTGATAGCATATGGAGTCTTCTTCTAGAAAAGACTAAAGGCAATGTGAAAAAGAGCTTCATATTGACTTATTTTGGTAAAAAACTGCATATATAAATTCAATCTATAACAGGTATGGATGTGTTTTATAAACTGGTTACTGGAGTAATTAATAAAAACTAATACTACATAAGTCAATGAATCTTACCATTTAGCTGGTATTGCAGTACGGATATTGGATTCATTGACTTTCTGTCATGAAAGTAATGGGGTGGGGGAAAACCCAGCTAAAACTCAGCCAGCAAAAAAACACCCACAAAATCTAAAACCTGATTAGAAAAGAATGATGAAAAGAGAGTGATTACATTGGAAGCACTGCAAAGTTATCAGCCTGGTGCATTATACACTTATGGTGAGACTTATATAAACTGTAGCCAAGATTTCTTTACAAAGATAAGGAATGCAGATAAAAATGACTGTTAAATACAATTTTAGGTGGCATCAGGGCTTTTACTTGAACTTCTCATTTGTCTTCAGTTGTTGTGCTTTGGTTAGTAGTCCCAGGGGGCATCAACTGTATGCTTTTAGGTACACTGGAAGGTTCAATTCAGGAACACTTCAGCTCCAAATGGACATTCAGTGTACGTGCTAGATTGTACTTTGCCTAAAGCAAAAAAAAAAAAAAAAAATTGTTAAATGAATATTGACCTCAGGTTTTCCTTGTCAACTGCTTTACTCTATACAGATATTTCTCTTTGTCCAGTATGAGAGATGTTGCCAAAGATGCTACTTGCTTTAAATAACACAAATGTTCCTCCATTCATTCTTTCTCTTCCGTGTCTTTTTACTAATAGTAAATAAGTGGATAACATATTTGCACGTAAAATGTAAAAATATTTTCATGTAATATATGTATAATTATTAACAAATACTAATATTATGTATGTATGAAAGCACTAAGGGCATACTGCAGTGAATGGAGAGAAGTTACACTAGGATCTGTGCAAGCCTATCAAAAGATAGATTCACGTGAATTGGGAATGCATGTACATCTCTGCTTGTGGACCAAGCTGATTTGCTACAAATCTGATCTGTCTGATGCAGGAGCTATATAAGTGAATTTTCATGATACTCAGCATGACTACTACTGTGTCAAACTGCTAAGTTCTATACTAAACCATAAGGCATAAGTCTATCAAAAGTTAAAGCACGTCATTAAGGACATGTCTTATGTCCTCCTAAAGACTAAATGCCTCTTAGGCACTGATCGGCTCAGGGCATCGACCATTGCTCTAGGAAGTCTATTCCAGAGTTTGGCCACTCTCTCGGTAAAGAAATGCTTCCTAATGTCCAATCTAAACCTTCCTCAGTGCAGCTTTGAATAGTTCCTGTCAGGGCACTCCAGGGAGAAGAAATCAGTACCTCTCTCTCTTTCTCCACTTTCCCTCTGCCGGAAGTTGAAGAGAGCAATGAAGTTGCCCTCCAGCCTCCTTTTCTCCAAACTAGGCAAATGAAAAGCTCTTACCTGCTCCTCATAGGACATTCCTTCCAGTCCTTTCAACATCTTTGTTGTTTTTCTCTGGATACATTTGAGAACTTTCACATCCTTGTTAAATTGTGGGGCTCAGAACCGCCCACAGGACCCAAGGGGAGGCTGAACCAATGCTGAATACAGTGGGACACCTCTTTTGAGCAGCTGGTGGTGCTGTGTTTGATGCACCTCAGGATATGGTTTGCCCTGTTGGCTACCAGGGCACCCTGCTGACCCCTGCTGAAGCTGCTGTTGACCAGCAACCACAGATTCCTTTCTGCAGGGCTTCTCTTCTCCCACTCCTGTCCCTATCTATACTTGTGCCTGATGTTACTGGATTCTAGCCACAAAATCCATCATTTGGACTTCTTAAATTTCAGACTATTGATGATTGCCCACTGCTCCAAACAATTTCAATCCCTCTTTAAGGCTTCTTGTCACTCAACAGAGTCATCAGCACATCAGAATTTGATATCATCAGCAGGCTTCAATGCATTCAGCTCCTACATCCAGATTCTTGATAAATGTTTTGAACTGAACTGGTCCTAAAATTGAGGTAAATTTCATCATCATGTCCAGATAACTTCCTCTTTTATATAAGCATGTCAGTACTGAGTTATGTTAAATACCACCCAGTACAATTTTCTGTGGTAACCAAAAGTTGTATAGGAATGCAAGAGTATAAAAGATTTTGTTTCGGTCATTCTATATCAGGGCTTCTTTTCCTTTTTTGTAAAATCATTATATACTTTAACAGACTTTATGTGCCTGATTGTAAACCTGAGATTATTGCTACCTATGCAGATATCTTTCATTCCTATATTTCTACATATTGATTTCTATGTTTTGATGGTACCTATGAACAGATATTCCCTTTACAAGCATTATAAATTTATTAACCACTATGTTTCTAAGTTTAGAATATAAATCTTGAGCAGAAGCAGGTCTAGCATGAGGACAGGAGCCAGTGATATTTTATACTCATCTTATGCATATATTTTTTTATTCTTTTAAAAGACCTAATAGCTTTGGTTTTACAAGATATACTCACAAAAAAAAAAAAATCCATACTAAGATCTGGTTATATGTCTTCTAGGCATTTAGTAATATATTTTAAATGTAATTTCCCAGAATCTAAGGAAAGAATAAAGTTACACTAACCCATTTATAATTATTTGCATTCTTCTTTCTTCCTTTTTAATAAAAATTGCTGTTTCATTTTCTACAATCATACAAAATCTTCTGTATCACCTATAATTATGGAAAATATAATCACTGATGATCAAAGATAATAGTAGCCAGATCGTATTTCCAAATTTTGTTTTTCAAGTCTTAAGGCCTGGTCTACAAAACAATGCATATCACGTAAACTTGTCTTCATAACCTTGTTTTGAAATCCAACTGTTCTTGAAATAAACTTTATGACGTGCATGGGTCTAACTCTCCCTTTTGTGGATGGCTATGAAAGCACTGAATAAAACAGCCTTATTCAAAATTTTCTATTGTAGTTTGTTCTTGCCTGTTTAGTGTTCAACCTTCTTTCTTTTTACTTACTAAAAATTCTGCTGTGTGAACCACAGCAAATAAGTTCAAATGAGCTATAAATAGCATGTTTAGCATTGCTACATTGTCCTAACCTTGAAAGTGGTTCAGATTGTCTTTTGTGCAAATTGCTTTTCTCTGCAACACAGTTTTTATGTTTCTAGATTGTGGAGTCTGCCTTACAAAGCAATTGTGTTTCTTAGTATTTTAAAGGCAGTTTGAAATCACTAGCTAGAACTCCTAGCATCCTCCACTTGGTCTAAAATCCATGAAAAACAGAGGGCGTAACTATTTTAACCACAGTACAGAAAGAATAAGTGGGATTGGAAAACTTAGAAGGTTTTTATCCTATTACTTCTCTTAAAATTTCTCTTCTAATTAAAGTCATAAGAGGTTCTCTTGCTGCAATGAACTGGAGAGATGGTAGGGGACACCCTGCCTCTAATTAGAAGGAATTGGTTCAATACCATTAATAAGTTCTGAAAGCACTGAGTAATTGTGTTGTAGCTTTGTCCATGAAATTAATTCCTTGTGGAAGCAAAAAGCATGTCATCTGTGAGGAAAAAAAAAAAAGGCAGAGACAATAAGAATATTTTTGTCTTTTTGTTTTCACTTCAGGGAAATATTTACGTACATAAAAGTGAGTCCCTTCGCGTTATGCAGTGTTTCTTGCTTCAAAGAAGGGGAGTGGCCTAAATAAATTTTTTGCTTTGGATGTAATAAATCAGATAAATTATATAACACAAAAGATACTCAAATGTTCATGCAAGTACTTGGCTAATATTTCTACCTAAAGACATGGGACAAAATTGTTTAGGAACTCATAACGAAAACTGCAGCTTTATGTATAATAGAATGTTTTCAGGTGGAGGTTGAAATGAATAAATTTAACCCAGAAATTCCTAAAAATCATAGTTTTATTCTTTAATTGTGATTCCTGACATGATGACATGAAGATAGTAGAAGGGAAAATTATTCTTCTAGTTTCTTCAAGAGAAGGCTACTTTGACCATGTTCTACCCTCAGTTAGTCTGATTTTACGTCATTTTTAGAATAGATTTCTGTGACAGTATTCCTGAATCAAAATATTTTAATTAGGATCAATTTGCTGTGAAGTTAATTTAAGGAAACAAAAACACAGTGTAATTACTGTAGGTAATTTCTTTTCATTTTAGTCGGTCTTGTAGTTTTCACTGTTTAAAGTAGTGCTTTCGTTCCCTCTTCTCTTAACAGGGAGAGGTACCTGTTCAGTTCTACATGACCAGTTTCCCTTTTCATACAAAGCTGTGCAGAACCCTAGAAAAGCAAGATAAATTTGTGTCATTCAAGCATTCTCAAACTTCCACTTCTGTATATTCTAAATGAAAACTTTAATTTTCCTGTTTTGCATGTGCCTTTTATAAAAATGAGTAAAATACATATTTTTCTACTGACATCTATATGAAACAGACAGAGTAGGAGACTAAGATCCACTGCAAAGAGCTCTGACACTTAAAAATATATATATATAATGTTGTCTGTAATGTAGATCAGCCAATAAGATTTATAAACCCATGGTGTTTAGACTCAGGATACAAATGTCTTGGATGCACTCGTTCTCAGGCCATGGAAGACTAGAAAAATAATTGATGCTTGTAATGGGCTTGATACAGTATCAGTACCTTCAGTTTCCTCAAATTGAAATTAAATTGGATAGTTCAGGTTTGACTGCAAAGCAATGCAATACATAAAGGTATCTTTTGTGTTTGTTGCTGGGAAATCACAAGTTTATTTGCTTTTATGCTTCCTATTTTCTTCCCAATCCCTCTGGTAAGGGAGTGAATGAGCAGCTGTGTGGTACTTGGGTGGCTGGCTGGGGATAGACCATGACACCTTTAAAGGTTCCTTTCCCCCCATTCTATGAGTCTATATTCTGTATTTTTTCCATGTGGTTTTGCATTTCTTCTTTGTACTCTTCATTCTGGCATTCTACAAATCTTTACAAAACAATCAAACTACTTGAAACTTAGAGCAATATTTTTTTGGGAAAAAAATTACATAAACAAAGCTTTTCAATGACAGGTGTAAGGAAATTAGTGTAACTTGTCAAAGATCATTTGTTCAGGTCCAGCAATTATTTAATTAAAGTGTCACTTTTCAGAGGAAGAATCTTTAATTCAGAAAATTATAAAGCAATATGGTAGAACTTAAAATCCTTTGAGCCCATAATAGTTTTAACGCCTTCATTCACTCAATTCAGGACTCCAGATTTTCTATTTTACTATAATTTGAGTGGAAATGTGATTCACTTTCACATAAATACTTGCCAGTCTAAGACCACAAAAATATAAGCACATTTTCTAACAAGATTATTCATAATATCACTACTTGTTGAAGTGTCCATTCTTCACTAAGATCAGATGAATTTTTTAGCTATAGATTTTAACAATCTCTTACAATTTTATAACAAAATTAAAAAAAAAAATTCTTGTAACAATAGGATAATTCTTATTGCTTTCTTATTATAGTATTAGCCCAGTCAACCTGTGCTTCTGTCTCATTGTGGTACACTTATTTTTGCAGCACTGTTTATCTTAGATTGTAATCTTGTGGACACTGATAGAAATTTTGCACCAAAAGATGCTTTTTCATATCAAATCCGCTTTCCTGAAAAACCCATCTACAACCAGTACACTTCTTTGTAGCTTAATTAAAGTAGATGTCTTCTTTTTGTCCTCCTCTGTAATTGCTTTCCTCACTTTTATTGTGTTTTGCCACATTCTTTCCAGTATATGACAGTGATATATGAGCAGCCGGTGGATGGGCTAATGCTCCGTGCAGCCTGAGTCACCTAGCAGGTAATTTCTTCAGGCAGCGAACACCTGACCTACATTTTCAAGGAACCAGACAGGTCAACTTATTATCCCATGATTCTCTGTGTATTTGGATAGAAGCTATGCAGCTACTGTAAGGAATCAAATTCTAGACACCTAACCAATGTCTCCCTTATTTTAAAGTGATCACAGTTTCTTTAAATTGTATTTTGACTTTCATTAATGTTGGCAGTTGGTGGATTTATTTTTATGAGATTATAAATACATTATGTGATTCTACTTTCCACAGGTTGAAGTTACTGACTGGTAGTTCTCTTACTGAATATTTTAACAATGGGGCTAAAGAACTATGAAATAGGATTAGTATTTCCCTTCCATAAAGCATTTAAAGAAAATGAATCTCTTGTTTGCTATATAATCCCTTCTGGCCAGCAATATTTTTAGAGTTATCACTGGCATGTTTAACAAAGAGTATCTGGTTGCCTAAGAGCTACCAGTAATGCAGTTCTGAGAGGCAGGGTCTTTGTTCTAAACCCAAACCCACAAGAGATTTGCCATGCATCTTCCAGGTTTTTCTAAGTATTATAAATTATGACTCACATTGTGAGTGTGAATATTATTGAAATACTCTGTAAATACAATGCTGCAGTAACTAAAACTTTTCTGGACAGAAATCTAATGAATGCTACGCATCTCCAAACATCTTCATTTCCTGACTCAGCGGTAATGATGGCAAAAAAATACAATTGACTTTTCTCTTTTGGACTTTCAAGACTGAAGATGGAAATTACTCTATTTCTTTGCTTCTACTGTGTATTTAAACTTTGCTTTAAGATTTGTCTTTACAGCATCTTCTTTACATATCAGAATGTGAAAATGTTTAAGACATATTTCATAGAGGGAAATATTTGGCATATTTAGAAATGAATAGTTCTGCCACTGAAGCAGTAAAGCTCATACAAACCTATGGCAAAGTAAATGTGGTCATGGCCTAATTAGTTTTTGTTTATCTTACAATTTAATTAAGATCTTTTAATATGAGTAAACTTTACTTATTTGTAATAAAGAATGTGTCAATATTTAACAGGACTGTGTTCTGTGTATACATATGAGAAACCCATGTTACCATTGTATGGAGGCCCTTCTCCAGATATTACATTTTATTGCTTGTGTTCTCTCCTCTGAGGCAGATTTTCTGAGGATTTGATTTCAAAGAATACTACTTTTACTGATGTGATGTGTGGGTTCTATGGTCGAAAAAAGAAAAGAAAAAAGTTTGCTGTGATTAAATTCAGGAATTATTTCCACAGTCTCAACTCTCTGCATTTTTTCCCATTTATGTATTTTTGTAGGTAATAATTCATTTACCTTTTTTTCTGAAAACCACCTCCTCCTTGACAAGTGATAAAATTATCATCTAGGTGGTGTCACCTGGAGGTGCAAGTGGTCTTACAGGGGAACATTGATTCAAAGCCCCTCAGAATATAACATTTTCATGAAACAGAACTAAAATTTACTAAAAATATTCAAATCTATTGAAGTATGTGTATGACTGCAATATACTGAATGCCTTCTTGGACAAAGTCTTGACAACCAGTGACAGGAGATACTCATAAATGATTTAATGCCACATGATACAGCGTGCTTTTTTGTTGAAAAAGTGCTTATGCACCTGTGCAGGTTCTGTGGTGCTGGGTGAGAGCAGCTGCTGCGTTTTCCACAGGATCCCTTCCATGAGGGGTCCTGGGTGGGGCCAGACCCCTGCCAGCCAGCTGTTCCCCACCCAGGGCGATGGTGGCCAGCAACCACCCTGCGCATGTTGGTTCAGGCACCCCCAGAGATTTAGGAAGTGGCTCCGGGGTGGACACCGTAGGTTTTATTGGGCGGGACCCCAGGGAAGAGAAGGTCCCACATCGGTGTCCCAGGAACCAAAAGACCAAACTTCCCTTCAGCTGGGGATTATAAGGGGGTGCTGGAGGGAGGCAAGGTAATACAAAACAGCCAGTGGGGAGAGAGGGAGAAGGGGGCGGGTAATACAGAACCAACCGATGGGAACAGAGGGGCAGGAATGGGGGCTTTGGTTACATCTTGCAGGGTACATGAATATTCATAAGAGTGGATGGGAGAGGCTTCTTACAACAAACCTGGAAGGGGCTTTCTTGGACCCAACCATGGTCCCTTGGTCTTTTGCCCCCGCCCCCCCCCGCTACCACTCATTGCAACAAGTGCTCACAGCCAAAAACATATTAATTGAAGTACCCAATCGACCTATAGTTACTATCATTGGCATCTGAGCTAACACCAAACTAAATCAATACAACTATTTACAACGTTCAATCTTTCTTTTTCTGAATTGATGTAAGCACTATATTTATTTCTTTTACAGGAATATGTTTTATTCAGTAAGTACCATCTGAACTGGTGTTGAAACATTTTTCATTTAGCAGCCATATCCATCTCAAAAGCATTTTGAAGCCTCTTCTAAGCAGAGAGATGTAGGTATTTTAAGTCGCTGAAGTTAGAGTAACCTTATTTCTACCAGGCAATCATTCAAAATGCTAGTTTTGTCAAAGCTTGTTTTGAAAATATTGTTTAGAAATGTCAAATGGGAGTAAGAAAATATGGGGGCAGTCGCAAAGATCTAGGAAATTACATAAAACGTATGTATCTGTACTGCTGTATATCAAGACATTATTTTAACCGACTGATTAAGGGCAAATAACCTATTGTGCTAGAAACTGAGAATAACATGTGTTTAGCCAATACTGAGGAAGTAACTAGTTTGAAAAACCTTTCCAAGAGGAGTCAGTAATTGTGAGTCACTAGAAAATGATTACAAAAATATTGAACTGATGAACATGGTTTTCCCTAAGAAAAGTCATGTTTCTTTTTGTCCACTGATTCACCGCAGATTTTTTTGTCGGCTTTTCATCAAAAATAGTGAGGAAAATGCAAGGTAAAAGTGAAGAAAGATACATAGTTTTGGTGGCATTTTTCTTTTCAATTTTTAAATGAAAAATATTTCTTACCCCTCTCAAGTGTCTTTACATACTTGAAGTAATAATGGGATCTCACTAGCTTTTACATTTCCATTAATAGACTTAGATCCACTGTCTTCCTGCTGTGTTTATAAATGAGATAACTCAGAAAATATCATGTGCCAAAGGCATACCCAACCACCATCCTCTTCACTTTGTAATCAGCTCACTCTTCTGTTTCCAGTTTCCTGACTGTTCACAGAACCAGGATGTTTAATATCTATATTCTATACACTATAATGATATAACAAAAAAACCAACTTTGCTTGAGTAAACAAATTGCAAAAGCAATTAAATCAACTGCAGATGGCTGTTACTAGAAAACTAGTAAATCATAAAATAGCTACAGTTACCTCTTCTGTCACAAGTGATATTAGAATTTTACCTTGGGCTTTCCACTAAGTGTAAGGGCATAGCTAATATGAATAAATATGAAATTTCATAGAAAATAATTGCTTGAGGGAGGGTCTCTGCACAGTAATTGACAGATAAGCATAAAATATTTAAATGGAGTATTTAAATGAAGTATTAAAATGCACTTTTAATAAAAAAAGCTGGCATGGGATGTTCCCTCTATGATGTGATTAACGGAGACACATGGCAACAAACTTTCCAAGTAGTGCTGTGTGACTCTTATTAATGCCGGTGACAGCAAGCAGCTAGACCACTGTGTACCACTTTGAAATGTAATTTTACTTCAGTAATGGTTTACATGTTATATGAAATTGCTTTAAGAATTAAGCACTTGAAAGAAAACATTTTATGCAAATTCAATGCTTCGAAACGGTGATTGTAATTTTCAAGTTTGCATATTAATAATTATTTTTCTAAGTTCATGTTCTAGTTTTAAAAAACAAAATGTTAACATTGTTGAACAACAACTTCATATGAAGACAGTAAAAACTATATTCTCATCAGAGTTAATACAAAAATAGTATTTTCGTTCCACTAAACTTCGGGATTTACATGAAAATATTTGACCTAAATGAAGATGAGAAAAATGTAAAATACACAGAATGAAGACTGTCAAGAGGCCTCCTCCCTTTTCCCCTCACCTGCCACTCCCTCTCTGACTGCTTTTCAATGTTATGCTTTCGGACATTTCAATTTTGGAACACTTCAATTTTGAATGGACCATTTAATGAGCACTGAGGTGGAAAAGGACAGTTGAATGGAGCTGAATGGTGAGAAGCTCTCTTAGTCATGCAATGTGAATGGGTGTAGTGATACTGATGGGGTGCCAGCAGTTCATGGAGGAGACAGTGGTCCCCATAACAGGCAACCTGAGCAAGCACAGGAGTGTGCTGTGCTGCTCACACCCCTCACTGCAGAACACAATTGACTATCTCCTTGGTATAGAGGAGCCGGCAGACAGGTTCTGCTCTGTATTGGAGATTAAGCCGCCTGTGTGTCTTTGGTTTTATCTAACAGTGCAGGAACAAGTTCTCAGGTGAACATCCTTTCTATTGGGCAGCAAAAATGATGAGTAGATTTGACCCTTTGAAGAAATCTTGTAACATCTCAAAAGACCAAAATGTCAACTAATCTTATCACAAGTGTGCTGCACCTTGACTGACAGTCCTTCAATGCTGCTTATTTTGGGGTTCCCAGAATCTGAAGGGATGTATTATTGTCAATGCTATCCTCTTTCTTTACAATGCTAGCTCTAGTGAGTGACCTTTTGTAGAATCATAGAATGGTTTGGGTTGAAAGGAATTATTAAGGGTCTTCCAGTCCAACCTTCCCTTCTGTGAGCAGGGAAATCTTCAATTACACCCAGATGAAGATCCAAACTGACTTTGAATGTTTCCAGGCATGGGGCATATACTACATGTCCAGGTAACCTGTCCCAGTGTATCTCCACCCTCATTATAAAAATTTTCTTCCTTATATCTACCCTCTGAAACCATTAAAATCATTTCCCTTTGTCCTGTTGCAACAAGCCCAACTAAAAAATCGGTCCCCCTCTTTCTTTCAGTTCCCCTTTAATTATTGTAAGGCCATAAATGAGGTGTCTCCAGAGTCTTCTGATCTTCAGGCCAAACAGCCCTAACACTCTCAGCCTGTTCTCATAGGAGACGTGTTCCACCTCTCTGATCATTTTTGTGTCCCTCCTCTGGACCCACTTGAAGAGGTCCATGTCTTGTACCGGAATACAGACTCCCAATACTTTTCTTATAAGGATCATAACAAGTCAGAACCTCCAAAAAAATAATGAACAGAAGTCTGTGTTCAAAAAATGCATTTCTTAAAGGAGAAACAAAAAAAATCAGCTGGTTGATAGAGCTGTTTTGGGAATGGTCTGGCACTCTGAATAGCTATCTTGCTGCTAGAACGTCTCAGATAATGGACCTTTAGTTCATGCATGTTGCACAGAAAGAGGTGCACTAGTTCTTTTATTCTACAAATCTCAAATCCTTTCTGAGGATGGGAATGACAAGATAGTACAAAACTGGATACACCTCCAATCCGGCCACAGCATGCTCTAGACATGACCATGCCTTGGCTCACCTGTATTGCCATATTTTAAAGGTGGTGTTTGTTGTGGTGACTCAGCCCTCTGAGGGGCTGTGGAGCCCTGGTACACACCGGGCTCTGCCCATTTAGTGGTGGGAGCACTCTGAGGAGGAGAATCCTTGTTAAAGTTAGGGTGATCTCCCGACATCTCCCTGTTTCTTATGTCCCAGTTGCATGTATTTCCCCCTTATGTTGAATATTTATTCCCCTGTTGAATATGTATTCTGTTCTGGAATCTTCACCTTTATTCGATGTCCTACTGGTTTATCCTTCCCTAATCCCTCCTCCCTCCTTCCCTATTTGTTACTCTGGTTGTCCCTCAGATGTTTGCTGTTTTGTGATTAGTTGATGTGTACCCTTTATAACCCTGGACCCTCCTTGACTTTTTGCTGTTCCTTGCCCCTGGACCCTCTGGAATAAACTCATTACTGGAACCCAAGCACGGAGCCCTTCCCTCCTCCTTTGCCTCCGGTGCCTCCCCAGCTGACACTCTGCGAGCCCCCTTCCCCACTCGGGAAGGACAGCACAGCAAAAACAGCAGCCAGCTCCTGTCAGCAGTGGCCGGCCCCTGTGGCCAGGGACGCTGCAGGACAGCCGCAGATTCCCTCAGAGGGGTAGCTTGAGGGGAGTGACGTGGCAGGTGTTTTTCTTAAAAATACCATTGCATACAAGGAATTCATATTAATTTCCTTCAATATAAAGCCAAGGACATGTTGGTATCTATTTATAATGCCAACTGGGCATATACCCATATATCTAGGCAGATACCCCCTAGATCTTTTGTTATGATTATCTGGCTATGCTCATCCCAGTGATATCCCTGTTTTCAGGCACAGTCCTGAAAACCAAATGAAATGTGCAGAGTACGGGACATGCTGGCACTTAGGTCAGCTTGTTATTGGAGTACTAATTCCTCAATGTGCAATAGTCTTACAGCTGGGACCACTACAATATAGAGATCATATATCCTGTCAGTATTTATATAGGAAAAATTATCAAAGATAAATAATTTGGAACCTACATAAGTACTTGTGCTGGTCTGAAAACAAACCACTGAGAGACTCCAAGTCAGAAATACAATTTCATAGGAAAGAAAATAAAATAAATGAAATAGTACGATAAAGAAACCACTGACAGAGTCAGAATACAACCTGACACCCTCTCAGTCAGGGTGTTGGTAGCAGTCCAGATGAAGTGGTCTTGTCGAAGTGGTGATCCTGAAGAAAGGTCTGGTCTTCACCTGAAGATCCAGTGGTAGCTCTTGTCCTCTGCGAATCCAGTAGTGGTATTTGAAAGCTTGTGGTGTTGGAAAGCTCAGCTTATATCCAGGATGGAATGCTTGGTTCCTCCCTCTGGGCGGAGCATCTCCCAATGGGATAATGCTGTGAGACTGGATGGCCCATGAACAGAAGATATCCCCCTGGAGGGAGGATGGGTCATGGGAGAGATAAAGAACCCTGCCCCACCTGGTTTCAACAGCTGGCCCATGAACAGGAGATGGTCCGGAGGAAGGGGGCAAGGAACACCACCCCACCTGGTTTCATCAGCTCATGAAGATGGTAATAGAATACACTGCAACCCAAGACAGTACTTTTATTAATTTGAAATGTTTTAAATGTTTCTTCTTTTTCTGTTTAGTTTGCAGCTACTCGATTAATTGCTCAATCCATGTTGGAAGGTGTTTTCAGATCATCTTATCAAAATGCTTCAAATAAACTCTAAACTGTACATATAGAATGTCATAAAGATTTTTGTAAAAAATCCCTGCTTCATTGGTTTGAAAATATTGTTTTACTAGTGTACAAATTTTGCACACACACACAAACACACACACACAAACACACACACAGAGAAGAGTTGTTCTTTTCTATATATATTTGTTCAGTTCCAGTGCTTTTCCTAGTTACTTATTTGCCACCAAATGTTAACACAAATGCTACATCCTTAAACACTGGATCACTTTCTACTAAGGTATTTTTTTTTACAAGGGTAAAAAAAAAATCTGTGAAACTACAGAGCAGTACAAAGTTCCTTACTGTTCAGGATGCATATCAAAATTATTTTCAGACTGTGATGGACAGCACATGGTCAAAATGGACACACTGCATTTTGACACTTCGATGCAAGTATGCTCAATCTGGCTGCTGTTTACATAATTATTCATATTTCTGGGATACAAGGGATAGTTTCTTCATGCTTAATTTTGCTCTTCAGCCTTTCAATTATATGAGAAAAAATGCATTTGTAATCTTAGTCTTTTGTTTCTCTTAATTCCATGCTTTAATTAATTTTATATTCTTCTAAAATTGTGTTGGCTTTTTTCAAGCAATCTCATGGACAGAAAGGAACTCAAAGAAAAATAAAATCCTCCCCATTACTATTCAGTAGAAAAGAGAAAAAGCTGTATAAATGCTGCATATGTGAGAAAGCTTTTCTAAGTACTTACACTTTCTAAACACACCGAAAAAGGAAAGAAACCTTGACTTTTACAGGTAGCATTTGGGATGTATGGGAGAGGTTTAGATTGAAAAACCAGAGAACATGGAAGTTGTGATCTCCCTGCATCCTCAGCTGGATGATGCATCTGAAGCTGACCTGAAGCTGTCAGTCTCCCATGTAGCCACAATACGCTTTCAGAGCTGGTCGGTGGTGTTACCACTGCCTTTTTGAGACAATTCTATCCTTGGCTGCTCTGTGTTTAGGGTGCAGTTGCAATCATTCATCTCATTCCTGTCTTGACACATGCTTGTTCATCCCTGATTCTGGTTCCTGCTCTGGATTCACTTTCCTAAACTCATTTATCCTTGTTTGCCCTGCCTTTAGAGGCCTAATTTGCAGTAAATACAGCCTGCCTGTTTCTTCTATGTTGATGAATTCCTGATCTTGCATGTCCCTTGAAACTCAAAGTTTATCTAATGATCCTGACCACGCATATCATCATATTGCAGGCTGAAGAGAATCAAATAAATTCAAGTTAAAAAGTCTAGCTGCCACTTATTTTACCATACTTTTATATGAAGATGGTATTTATGATTAGTTAGAAAGGTATTACAAATATTCACAGAGTGCATATATGCATACGTATTTTTTCTTGAACATGTTACAATTATTTATCCAGTTATGCCCACATACATATTTCTATCTACCTACTCTTGTAACACTACAAGGTAAATTGAATATCAAAAGAGCCTGAGAAGTGTTGGAAGCCTATTTTATATGACTTAATATACATTGGAACTATTTTGCATCACATTTAGAAGAGAACCTGTAGAAGATGATGTTTTAAAAAGATGTTATCTGCATCCGTAGACAAATATATCCTGATTCGTGGCACATATATGACTTTGGAACAACTAAGAAAAGGTATTCTCCATGAGATACAAGCAAGTTATCTAGAAAAAATTACATTTAAGAATAGCATGAACAGCAAATTAAAGACACTTTCTGTTGAAAACCAAACTAAGCTTGTATAGGAATTACACAATTAATCATGTGATGAATCATCAAGGTTGACTACAACTAGTAGTACAGGTGAAGCCAGAGCTAGGTGTTTTCTGGACTGCAGCAAGTTTCATTGAACATATTCATTGTGCATATGTTTCTTCTCTGAAGAGCCAACTACAGAAAACTGAGCATTATAAAAGGGGATTGTGTTTTAATACCTACCTCAATACATTTTTGGCTTTTATTTCCTGCTTATTTGACTTGAAATCTTGGTGTGACTAAGACTGAATGCAACAATACCCAGAAGTGCCTGGCAAAAGAAGTCACGTATAGCAGGTTTGGGACTGAACAAATATTCCCTCCAAATTTAGAACAAGTCTGCCTGATCTCGGCTTCTGATTACAGAAGCATAGGGCTTTATTCTTAATTTTCATTCTTGTAAATCCATAAGCAAAGTTTTATGCTCTTATAGCTTATCTTCCTTTTGGAAGTATGAACTTATTTTCATGCTGGGGTCACAGGTCCTAGGCTAATTTTGAGAATTACTTGTGATGCATCATGGTTTAACCTCAACTAGCAACCTAGCCCCACACAGCTGCTCTCTCACACCCCACCACAACCACAACGGTGGGATGGGGGAAAGAATTGCAAGGGCGGAAGTGAGAAAACTCATGGGTTGCGCTAAAGACCATTTAGAGGTGAAGCAAAAGCCACACACAAAAGCAAAGGAAAACAGAGGATTAATTCACAGCTTCCCATGGGCAGGCAGGTGTTTGTACAGCCATCTCCTGGAGAGCAGGGACACATGGTGAATAATGGTAACCTGGGAAGACAAACACCATCCCTCCAAATGTCCCCCCTCTTCCTCCTTCCCCCAGCTTTATATGCCAAGCATGAGGCCATATGGTGTGGGATATCCCTTTGTTCTGCTGGGATCAGCTGTCCTGCCTGTGTGTGTCCAGTTCATAAGGACAAAATCAGTATTCCTGAACATTCATGGAAATATCTGGTTTCAGGAAGATCAGACAAGTTATTAGCAAACATAATAGATTTTCCAGGGCAGTGTGATTAACACAGAGCTGTTATTGCAAACATGAACTCTATTTTTCATGAGTGACAAATTCCATGCTTCATTGGGAAAACATAAAATATTTTTTGAAGATTCAAGTGTGTTTCAAAATAATAAAAATATTTCTTGTATACATTTAACATAAAAGCAAACTCAAATATCAAATGTGTGTACCAGTTAAGACGGTGCTATCTTATTGAAAGAATTTCCAATCTGAAGCAAGCAAACACACCTTTGCATTTATACATTTTATTGTTCAGTATCTATGTGAGACAAAAATGCAAAGGCTTTTGTAAACATGTAAGAAAGCTTTTTGTGTGTTGTGTTCAGTGATGTGAAAGAGTAGATCAAATATTCACACTGTTGTCATGTGGTTGGTTCTTCACCATTTACCCTTTTTTTTCCAACTTGTTTTCTAAGTGGGTTATGCATTACATTTACTAGTACTGGTATTGGAGCCAAATAAGTAGTTAAAAAACCTTTTTTGCATTATTTCAGAAAGTTTAGCATGCAACCAAGTACACACATAATATCTGAATAGTGTAATTTACCAAAACTTATTTTGGATGTTTACTGGTACCTCTTTCGACCAACACTATCTCCTTTGTTAAGCCCAGGGGAGATGTTACCTGAAGCACCCAATGCTCGTGTTAGAATAGAAGTAGATTCCAAAATTTATTTGAACATTTCATTTGATCTTTCATAGCAATCCATGGCTTTGCTTCTACCCTTGTCTAAACAAGCAACAATTCTACTGAACACTGGAGAGAGGGCGGAGAAATCCTTCCATTCACCATTTAGAAATATCTTGCAAACAAAAATGATTTTACATAATAGAAAATATAATAGATCAGTCATATGATGGATGATACAATGAGTAAATATGACAGTGCTTGATTTTCCTCCATTTTCTTAAAATTGCTTTGTAATTGTTCATATGGATAAAAGGCATCAACTTGACATGAAACCATCAAGGAAAGAAATACAACTCAAAGAAGATGAATTGGACTATGCAGTACTTCTGCACCTGAATATTGTATGTGTTCAATTCCCTTTAGAGGTAAGAAAAAAACTAATGATCATTCCTGTTTTGACTGTGCTTATGAACCACGGAAGAGGAGAAAAAAATTACATGAATGTCATATTAAAAGTGAATTGGTGATACGTTGTATGGTAAGGGATTAGTTTAATTTGCAGATCCTCTGAAAGTATTCTAAATATTAAGGAGCTTGAAATAAGCAATAATTTATTTAGCTGTTGTTTACAGATCATTGTTTAATATGCCATGTTTTGAATTATAGGAAAATCACCAAGTAATAATGGCGGCCCTAGCATCTTTAATGGATCACTTATTTTTTTTTAAACTGATGCAAACTATTATATTAAGGATGTTAATATGAATATTATTAAGAGATGCCATAAAAACTGATTCTGTTCAGTTCAGTCTTGTTGTCGTTAAATAAAAACAAAATACAAATTGAGAATGTGTGAAAATGTCAAGATATAAACCCATAATTTTTTATTTTTATTAAATAGAAACATAGAATGCTTTTTAATTATTGAAAAAGTGTTGTGGAAGACTGAAACAATAACCTTGAATCATAACTAAAAGATCAGAAATAGCAATTTTCATACACTTGTTTCATCAAAAGTTAACATTCTCTGTGTTAACTATCCTTACCACTACAACAGATTGTAGTTGCCATTGTAATTTGTTAATATCAGAGAAAACCTGTAGTTTAGTTTCTTAGGTTTCACAATGAGAATGAAATAAATAAATAAATATTCTTTGTTGTCTCTTATCGCTAAAAAGCATTGAAACCAAACTTAAATGCAATAGATTCAAACTGAAGATAAAAACATTACTTTTTAAGAGAAGAGAGGAACTATGCAGGTGGTCAGTTTACACATGCTTTTTAAAGATAATGTCCTCTAGAACCTCATTCCTTGTAAAGTTTGTGCAATGACACCTGTAGTGCATTCCAGTTTGTGGGAATCTCCCTGGGAAGGCAGAGAACAATTTCTTCTTCCTTTACATACTTTTTGTTTCAGTGATTTGTGTCATTGCATTTTATACTGGCATACATGTTGTTGTGCCTAACACATGAGAAAACTCAGAAAGGTTTTGTTGATGTCAAAAATGTCTGGTGTGGATGAAACTCCCTTCTGTGGGATCAGTATCAGGGGCCAGGGCGATACCAGCAAGATGTTGCCAAGAGTGGGCATCCCTGTAACATGGCTCAGCATGACACAACCTGTGTGTCTGAGCTTAAGGGTACCTCCCGGCCAAAACCACGAGGACCCTCAGCAAGGATCCTTTTAGAGATCTCTCTCACAGTTGTTGGTTTGTTGTTTTTTTCCCCACAGCTTTCTGGTTCAATGCTACAGAGTTACAAACATCAGAGCTGTCCTCAAACTCAGACAGCTAAATCCCTAGACTTGGGAGATCTAGGGAGGTGCTCTCAGTGTCCTGATGGCAATCACTTTATATGATAGAGATGTGAATTAAAAATAGGTCAAGTTTATCACACAGTTAGAAAATCTAAGGTTTTACCTGACAAATGTATTCTATTTAGTAAATTCAGGACAGAGACTAAAACTTAACATTCTATATAGCCAGTCAGTTTGCTCTGCTTTCCCTCAGACATGCAGGCAATGTGAAGGAATTAGGTGGGTGCAGCTGGGCTCAGCTGTGTTTACTAACGAACCGCCACACAAAATCCCTGCTTATTTCTATATTTTATTGTTCTTCATGTCTCCAAGTACATGGGCATGACAGAGTAAATCCCAGAATCTTCACAAGAACAATCATTTAGGACAGTCTTGTTTTCTTTCCTTTTAAAATTTGTGTTATAAAGGTAAGTAAAAGTATTTTAAAGAAAGCAAATTATAACACCTACCCAAGGAAATGACAAAAGGTGCCCTGTATGGATTCTTGAAAGTGCATTGTTCTCTCAGCTGTTTCTGCTATGGGGAAAAAAAGGGATTTTTAAAAAAAAAAATTATATGAAAGTTACTTTAGGGCTCTCTTCACCACGCTTTATTGCAATGAATAATCAGTGTGTGCATTGGTTTATCACAGCAGCAAGTATCTTAGTTTCCCAATTCACTGCTAGCTCCTCAATAATCGTGATGCTTATACCCAGAGCTATTCTGCAATGGGAAATAACGGCACATTCAGAGGCATCTTTGGAATCTATGCTTTGAAAACTCCCTCCTGATCTGAACCGGAGCACTAGCACAGATACATTTAATTTATTTTTGCTATGCCTTCTGGAGTAAATCAACCATCTGTGTTTGAGACAACTGCAAGGAAGGTTTGAAGATAATTTGCTATGGTCATTTCCTAATAAGAGTAAGGATGAGACCACAGCAGACCCTGATTTTTGCCTGTCCTGCCAAACCCTTGAATGTTATCCTATGAGACTTGCAACCTTCAGTACTTTCTTATTTTCTTGTGCAGTGTCCCAGCGCAAGAAATGCATAACCTTTAATGCCATGCTAAAAAACCCACAAACAACCGAACCAAAACAACAACAACAAAACAAACAAACAAACAAAAATTCACCAAAAGCTTATTTGATGAGGTAACACATGATAAAAAACTGTATTTCAGGATTTTAGCACCAATACCCCTTTCTTAGAAAGTAAATTGGATTTTTACAGCTCGCCTGTAGTGTGAGACCTTAGGAACCCTTAAATTCTAACCGAAGGGCAGTAATATCCAATGGAGGGGATATATTTACCTGCTCCAGCAACGTCACAAGTATGTATCTGATTCTAAAAATGCACAATTTTTGAATTGTTCTGCATTTCCCTCATAACAGTCAAGTAGCTATCATATCTGTGATATCACTATTTGGTTTCATTTAATATTCTAACACCAACAGCAGCATCTAGAAACTATCACACTGAAAAGACTTACCAGAACAAGACAAAAAATTCAGTGTATTTTTAATGCAGATCAAAGACATTTATCTACTTGGTTATATGTGTAATTTGTTTGTTTGTTCTGAAAACCTGTGAGCAATTAAAAACTAAAGTAAAATGCACTGGCACAAAACATGCTGGATTAGACTGTGATATTTTGCTGTGGAAGCTAAGACTGTACTGAGTTTCTGAAAGGAACTGGATGTTTATGTGGATATAAGAATATCTAGATTTATGGTGTTATGGTTGGTGCATATTTCACCAATCCGTAGTCATTAGACAAAGCCCAATCACATATATCGAATGCTGCTTGTTGATATTTGTGGAAAGCTTACTGTTTCCTCCACCCATTCTATTTAATTACCATTGGAGATGGGTTGGAAGACTAAGAATAAATTCCAAGTCTAACTCTTGCTGAGTAATTAAAAGCAAGAAAAACCACAACACAGAAATGCCATTACAGCATTGCTATCACCGCTATGCACGCGGTGTACTATTATGAGCAAGACTCAGTGGGAAGGAGCACCCCTATGTTATGCAGATGTACTCTGAGCTGGAATAGAAGTTGTTGTAGTAATAACATTAAAGACTACTTCTCCGGTATTTTCACCCATGCTGTAATTGGTCAAGGTTAAACTGATGGCTATGTTGAGAAAAACTCAGCAATTTAAAGACTGCCTCTTTGCTGGATTCTTCTCATAGATACATTTTGTCCTCCTTTTTTGAACTGTGGTGTGTTCCAGCAAAGTTGCCTAAAGTGCCTTCAAGGTTCTGCAGAGAGATCTCAGTGTTCAGTTTGGTTTCATCATCAGCAAAATCCTTTTCCACAAACAATGAACACTGCAGTATTCATTGCCAGTGGCACAAAGCAAAGTCTATTTTTGTTATAGCCTGAGGTGCCCTTCCACAGCAGATCAACGTTCATCATTTTCTTTTCTGCATTTTTTTTTCTGTCTTGCCTTTTCATTCAGTTACGTGACAAACCCATCTCTTGACATGACTGATGGAACTGTGTGTAATGTCTCACATCACCCACTGTAATACCTGACCAAAAGATAGTTTGCACTGATATAAAAAAAATTCAGGCTTCCAGGCATAGATTTAAGAAGAAAAACATATTTCTCCCATTTACACGCCTTGTAAAGCACTTTCTACTCAGTGCCTGTTAACAACAATATTTTAAACAACAAGAGCATTCAGAGGTAGGCAGGAAATTTCTCATACTAACTTCAATTCATTGATTAATGTAACAAAACAGTGTTAGGCAAGGTGCATTTATTTGAATGTTACATTCAAAAGACAAGGTTTAGGGAAGACCTTACCCTTTGTAGAAATTAGATAAATTAATACAGGGCAGTTCCTTTTATTGAAGGTCAGTTCTCAGGGTGATTTTGAAATTTTAGCAATAAAAAACCCCCAGAAGTTACAAACAATTTTCTTTGTTATCTCACTTCCTTGCACAGCGTTGGTATAACTATGAGCATAATGAAAATCTTAGGTTCAAGACAGCAAAAATAGATACACATTTCCCAAACAGAGTAATAATCGTAGCTCTTTTTTATTTACTAGTGCTAGTTACACAACACTATCTTATTTAGCAGAAATAAGATAAAACTGATATTAAGGATTTTTTTTTTCCTGCAGTAAACTGCAGTTTTAAACACATTCAACTTTTTCTTTCCAGTTTTCCAGGAATATGGTAATGAGTTAGATGTTTATATTTTGTGATTTAATTTTCTTATCACTGTCTTTAATCCCTGTAAAGGGAACACACCCAAATGACCTATAATGCTATGGATATCCTGTGGAGAATGTGAGAAGACAGTTTACTAATAGCTTTATTTGTAGAAAGTAATAGAACTTGAGTCTTACTGTCCCATAATATGAAAATCCAAAAATAAAACGTGGAAAAACACCATCTTGTGCACAGAACATAAACAACCCCTCAGGTGTACTTATCACATTTACTGCTGTGCATATGCAGAGTACTATGCATATCCCAGCCAGCCATGTCTGGCTAAGAGACAGCATGGACTGGCTGAACAGAGGGTTATACCTGTTGTGCAGAATGTGGAAATGCCTTTCTAGCAGAGGAACAGAGTATTCTGGTGATCACAATCTGTGTAAAGCTCCTAAAAAACCGGTAAAACGTAAATTGCTTTCAGCCAGTGTGCCCTGTAACAGATTTGGATTATGAAATGATACCCTACGTGACACTGTAACCTTGACCAGTTCAGATGAAGGAGCATGCCTACACACTGCATATTGAAAGTAGAATAATTCATTCAAATTACCTGCATTGCAGCTGAGCAACTGTTTAACTCCTCTGAAATCCTACAGCCTTTAATGCTACCTCCCAGCCACGGAGAAAGCCAGTTGTCACAAGATCATATAATTCATTTCTCATGCAGTACACTGGAGACAAATTACTGTCAGTGATCAGTGCTGCAGTTTTTATCATCTTCTAGAACAAAAGATACAGGTTTGGGGTGGATTTTTTTTCCTTTTTTTTCCCTATTTCTTTTCTTCCCTCTAGGGAAGGAAAACAGTCAGAGCTTTGCCAGCCTTTTTGGCCATGAACCTTAAAGAACTCACTCAGTTTAGCACCCTTAATATCTTTGCAGCACTATAAATAAAGATCTGTTTTCCCAAGGTAGGCGGCATTTCAGGAGCAGATACAGAAGAGGGAAGAAAACAGAGAGAGAAAACAAACAATGATGGTTCAAATTGGGCAATCACCAACCTAACCCCTTTGACATTGAAGCTGGCAGCTGGCTATAATATTACCATTTCATTGAAAAGGAGAATTGTATTTGATATGCACCAAGGTAGCTTAGACAGAGAAATTGCATGGCATCTTTCCTAGCAACATCAGTGACCTTATTTTGCCAGGTTATTTTAAATTAAAGAATCCAGACTTAGAGTCAACTGCTGGCAGTCGTTCCTCTTCATTAATTGATGCTTCAGAAGGAAATTCACAGGGAAATTGTCTGGCTACGTTTTTTTTTTTTAATTTTGTTTCCCATCACAAAAGGCTACCTGCATTTTCTGTAAGATGAAATCCCTTACATTCTCTTTACAAGAGAAACAAATATCCCTCACTATTGCTTCCATTCCTGTACTGCTTTATATCTTCGTGCAACACAAGGATTGATGCGTTACGCTTGCTCATTTTCATGTCCATGCTTCAACTCTGTTCCCATGGGGTTCACTGCTTGCTTTGCAGTAGAGTCACCCCTTAGAGCAGCAGGGCTTCAGTATTGCTGCGGGCTTCTAACATTACAGCCCTGCAAATGTCAAATGGTGTTCCGGTGAAGCCTGCTGGCTCATTTGCTTGGATCTTCCCCTCCAGGCTCTTTCTAGCTTTCTCTTCTTCTTCCCTCCTCCCTCAAGAGCCTGATGCCTGGCATATTTCCCAACTGCATTAGTCATGCCAGAAGCGGAACCACGTATCCTCAGCTGAGCTGGTTCCACAAGCTGCCCAAGAGCCCTTATGAGACCAACAGACCATACAGCTTTGATAATTTTGCTAGAAACACACTATTTATGGATGGGGAAGCAGTAATTGTGTATTTCAAGTGCTGTTTCTGAGCTTTTAATAGCGATAACTTTAAATTTGTTTGGTGTGAAGAAGAAACTTCAGATTATTGTTTAAATATTTTAAACCTTCAAACAGGCTTGGATAATCCAGAACCTTATATTTTTAAATGCAAACCTAGTTGTATTCAGCTGTCAGCATACATGTTCTCCCTCAGGAGAGGCCCTCTAGCTTTTATGTTATATCTATCTATTTTAAAGCTAGTGAGTAATCTGGAAAATAAAACAAAAATGTCTTTGCAGTAATTTTTTACTTATCACTTCTTTATCAGGAAAAAAATCATAAGGAGTGTGGAGTTCATAAATAGAAAACATAAACCTTTTGTAATATTTCTCCCCATTGTCTTTAAATGTGCCTGCTTGTAAACTTCATGGTAACGACAGAGAAATGGACAACAATGTGAAAATATGTGACTTAGAATCTTAAACTAACCTCCACTGAGCTTCCATGACTTTTGTAAATGAAGTGGAAATAATTCCACAAGCTTAAAGTCCATTTTAACAAAACTGGTGATTAGGATGGGAAAGAGGAATGGAGAAAGAAAAGTGGGCCAAGAAAATATGTGTTTGTCCATTCAGAGGCCTGCTGAAAACAATGTAAAATGTATTAACGCCATTTTTAACACCTGCATTGCAAACAAGAAATAAATAAAAAAAATTTAGTGTGTGGTTTAACTCAGATAAAGGAAGATAAAGAAGATGCTGTGGAGAGGACAAAAGGGATGTAGGAAGTTGTCAGAGTGCATCAAAGAGGCTATCAGAGCACCACAGAAATGAACAAATTTTATTTGTGTGAATTAGCCCCACTAGAGACTGTCTTCAAGCACATGCTATATAGAAAACCCAGAAATGTCAGGACTGTTGCTAAATTTTATTCTAAAAATATCTTCCAGATGTTTTCCTAGTAGGAAAAAAAAACCTAGAAACATGAGCCAGTGTAAAGCAATTGTTAAAATTTTATTTTGGTCTGTTCAGGAACCTGCATCTGATCTGAACAGAATCCTTTGCCCTGTGTCCTCATCATATCAGTGCATGTCACACTAAGTGATGCAACTAACACTTGTCATCTTATATTTCTTCTTTAGGCATCTCCCAAGA
The DNA here is from genome assembly GCA_013398855.1 of Mohoua ochrocephala. Taxonomy (NCBI): domain Eukaryota; kingdom Metazoa; phylum Chordata; class Aves; order Passeriformes; family Acanthizidae; genus Mohoua; species Mohoua ochrocephala. The sequence goes on along the minus strand of VZTA01016093.1, from coordinate 3,811 downwards.
GAGAAACTTTCACAAAAATTAAGAAAGCTGAAGAAATCTGTTGGTTACCTTGACTGGAAGTGAGTGCTACAGATTTCGACAAGTTCTGGAAAAGCTCTGACTCCTCCAGAAACAAACAAAAAGGGCTATAAAATCTGGGGTATCTGAGTCTCTCGCTGGAATGAGACACAGTTCTGTGTTATGAGGTGGAACAAAATTTCTATTAGTACAAAAAGCATAAGGCTGAGATCTAATAACAATTAGCATTGCCCATCCCACACAGAATATGTAAAAATAATATTTTGTCTATTTAGAAGTTTTGGTTATTGCAAGATTTTTGTGACAATCTTTTTTTAAGTGTTCTCATCACCTGTAAACCATAAACAGCAATGCAAATGGACTCATACAACTAACTCCCAACCTCAAATTTGAGTAAAGTAGCTCTTTGAGCACCAGTAACAACTCTCCAGTGGCAGTGGAAGCTTGCTGAGATTCTGTGAGCAGTAAAACAAAGATATTCATATTACAATTGGATTACACATTTTCATCAAAATATACATTTCATGAAAGCCTAAAACATTGCAAAGGTGTACTGATTTTGCTGACCTTTTCAGTAGAAATTACTTCTGATACAGGAGTTTCTAGCACTTCCAGAGAAACAGAGAGGAGATATAGGCAGACACACAGAAAAGATGCTGCCCTTTTCAGCTTGAAAATAGGCTTCTTAGGACAGGTCTATTTTGGAGGAAAAAAAAAAAATTAAAAATTACAAGATCAGATTTCCAATAGAGTCTATAATAACAATGTTACAACACACCTCAGAAGGGAAGAGTAACCCAGATTCTTGTTTAGAGGTCCTTTAGGGCACATTAGAGGGAAACAACACTGAGTCATTGGTGTTTGCAAATACTTATATGTAGGTTTTATTTTAGAACAGTTTGGTTGAAATGGAAAGCAGGTATGTAGCCATTTTGGTTACTATCTGTAGTAATATAGAACTATAAAAGCATAAAAATATCACTGAAGAAAACAGAGAAGGAAAAGAAAGAGAAGGAAAAGAGCAGAAAGATCCTATGACCTGTGGACGGCATCACAACACTTGGTTGTTGCAATTTCAATGTCTGTTGGTCAAAGTGACAGTCACAGTCTTGATCCCATGAGGGAAACCACCAAAATACACCATCCACGGGGTTTTCATTCACTCAGGTTAAGGGGGGAACACACAGATACTTTTCCTAGGGCAGACAGTTTTACAGTGGATGATGTAATATTTTGGATCACGGGACACTTCTGGAGTCTTTGATGATCTAAGATGTTACAGCTGCCTCTTATGTCAGTGATTGAATCATTATGGCCCATTAGGGCCCATAAGCAGGGATAAATGCCTTCAGGCTACCTGTGAATGTCCCGGTATTTATCAACAAAGGAGTTTTCACAGCTGAGCCATTTGAGCAAGGACTTTGTCCTGTTAAAGAGCATAATCTGCCTCTTATCAGCTCCTTCCCTTATCTTGTTCAACACCCAGCTTGTGGCCTGAGGTGCCAGGTGTTCACGCCCTCTGCAGCTGGGCAGTTACTTTGCACATCATCAGCTGGCACCCAGATTATTTGAGCCATTAGCATTCCAGTCTCTCAAAAGCATTGAGAATTACAAAAATACGAAATCAATTACAACAAGAATAATAACAACAGTAAAAACAAGAAGAAGCAGAAGACAATAATGATAACAATAATAAATATCTAAGCGAATTATTCAGCCGTCTTTCTGACCTTTCTTTTGTTTCATGCTTTTGACCAAGATCTTTACCATCTCTCTCAACTATTGACCAGCTATGATCAGCTGTATGTCCCTATGAAAAACAGTCATAACTGTATCCCTGCTCAGCTGTTCTACCAGCTTCAATGGCACTGGGTTGTCTGTCTTAGGACCCTGAAGACAGAATACTAGAAAACCTATTAAAAGAAAATATTCAGAGAGTTTTGGGATTTTTATTTTAAATCTTCTTCATAAAAACAGTAAAGGGATAATGTTAATATCTTATATATATCTTTGACTGCATTCCTCACAAACATATGCGTACTTTGACTTTTATTTTAGTAACTCCCAAAAAATATTACAATTTAATAAATGTTTCTAAAGTTCAGCTGATTTCAGAAGTTTACATCATTCTAAAGGTAAATATAGAGAAAACATCAAATACTTGGACTTGATGCTTTGCCTTAACTAGAGGTTAAGAGAATCCAGCTATCCATTTTTAAACCAGGCATTTACAGAGGAAGCTACCAAACAACAAAATCTTGTGGCTGACCTGCTGGAGCTGACTGCAGCACTAAGAACCAGCTTTCACTGGTGTTTTCTCTGAGGACTCTATTCTTATATGGTTTGAGTTCTCATATGTCCCAAGGTATCCAAGTGCTGTTCTTTTGATAACCTTTGTGCACTCTTTAATAATGACACAAAAAGGTTTTCCTTCCTTGATTATAGCTAGCAGCATGGTAAAAATGAGTGTTCTGAATGCAGAAGCTTTATTGTTGTATAAGGAGTTGGTGATCAAATAATTTAAAATGTGGTACCTGGGTTCTGGACTGGAGCTCCACATGAGGCAGTTCACACAGATGACAGCCTCCGTTAGCAAAGATAAAAAGTGTTAAATATCCTAAAATGATATGTGAATTAATTTCTTTCCAAATTACAAAAAGCAAGAACTTGAGTCTATATCTTCCACATGCTCATAAGGAAAAGAATGATCAGGAAAGACCTTTTAAAAAAAAAATTATTTGGGAATAGGAACCTTTCCCTCTCAAACTTACAGAATGACTTTTGTAAACAGGAAGAATTAGAGGTCTGTGTGAAAGAAGATCATGCAACTCTGGTGACATAGTTCACATAACTGGCATGCTGCCATGAATGGATACAGTCTCTTTGGGAAGGATGGGCTGAGATGGCAAGGAGGGGTGTTTGCCCCTTTTGTGAGAGAACAGTGAGAATGTGTGGAGTTCTGCCTTAGGATGGGCAATGAGCAAGCTAAGAGCTCACTGATCAGGATTAATGGGCAGAACAACATGAGAAACATCGTGTTGAGTGTTTGCTACAGACCTACTAGTCAAGAGGTAGAAGTTGGTGAGGTCTTCTTCAATAATTGGAAGAAATCTTGTGCCTGCAGGTCTGTATAGCGCGCCACGTGGTCGGCAAAGTGAGCTGGCAGCGGCTTGTTCGAGGAATCCCTCTCACAGAGAAATTCTCGTGGGCGATGTTGCACTGCCGTTTACCACTCCTCGCCTGTGCAGCCAAACCTATGAATGCTGACGAGTTCAAGGTGCCACTAGAGAGGAGAGGCTGCCCTCGGACAGGAAAGTCCAAAGGGTCTTTATTCGGAGAAATCCCAGCGCCAAGAGGGCTGTGCAAAAAGGGGCTCGAGGGAGTGTGGTTACATAAACTTCAGCCAATAAGGAGAGAGTGGAACAGGGGGTTGGGTTACATCCCTATACCTCAGTCCGCACTTCTGGTTGGTCAGCCACTGCAACATCTCCCCCTTTTCTGTTTANCTCCAATTGACTTGGATAGGCATCTCCTAAAACAACCAAATATATCATAACTACCCACAGTCCTGTTTTGATCAGGGATTTCACCCATCCCTCAAGTCCCCATTGTCCAAAAGATTTCTGAGCAGGTCCGCGTCGCTTCTTGTCTTCAGGTCTTTTACTTAGTCTTTTATCTTCTGTATCGATGCGTGGATGCTCTGGCTCTGGATGACAGGTTAAGACAACACAACCCCTCTCATCCCCCCATGACTCAACCTTATTCACAGTAGAAGTAGAAGAAAATAGGAAGC
>VZTA01016090.1:0-10496 GCA_013398855.1 Mohoua ochrocephala | reverse complement strand
TCCCCGCGGGGGCCGGGCAGGGCCCGCCTGGCGCGGCACAGCACGGCCGTGGGCGGGCAGCGGCTGGGCCGGTCTGTAAAGGCGGCCGTGGCTTTGCAGCGATGGGTGATGCCCCTCTGGTGTCCTTTCGCGTCCCCCTTGCTGTCCTGCCCTTCACCCCGGCCCTACCTCAGCCGCTCAGTCCGGGCAGCCTCATGAGTGTCGTAGAGGTTTGTGTTCCTCTAGGACACTCGGCCTGGAGGTTTTTGGAATGGAGGACGGAAGATGAGGGTATCTGCGGTCGCTGTGGAGGCGTGCAGAGGCTCGCTCGGCCCCAGGAGGCGTTCGGCACCGCGCCTCACGGCTCCGGTGCCAGCAATCGCTCCGTGGGTGTCTGTAATGCCACCATCGCTGGGCTGGGAGGCAGCGGAGGCAGCTCCCTGCGAGCTGGCAGCGTTCGGTGCCGCCGTGAGGAGCGGCGGAGCGGCCGCTGGGGAACGCCTCACCTGGCACGGCCGCCTTCCCCCGTCACGGGCTCTGTCCTGTTCCCACACGTTCCCACCTTGTCCCGCTGCCTCCAGGTGCTTTGGTGCCCACGTAGCAAACCTGCTGGGGGAGGTGTGCCGTGTGAGGAGTAATTACTGTAAGAATTTAGCTGGGTTTTCAGCAATGCGTCCTACGGTGTCTCAGCATTTGCCTGGGACTCTTCTCGGCGAGGCTGTCGCACGATGGTTTGGCCTGGCTGCTCTCCAGAGCCATCCCATGGTGTTGACATGCAAGCGTGAGGCTCCCGTGAATTCCCAGCTTCTGTTCCGCGGAATTTTTCATGCTGGGAATTGCAACCAGAAATGAGTTAAATATTCATGTTTCTCACGAGCGCTTTTAATCATTTAATTGGTGCCACCTATGAGAGTGTTACAAAACTGGATGTCAGCGGTTTAATGATTAAATTTTTTAAAGGCAACAAAATAAATAGCATGTTTAATTTGGAAATTAATGCAAAAAGAGGTTTTATGAAGTATGGAGAGTTTAACACATCAGACTGTTGGAGCTCTGTGTCTTTGAGGTGCTGATTTCAATGATCTCTGCAGATACGAGGATTTGTGTAGACAGAGGGAGTAAGAGTTGCATATTAACACATATTTGGAGTGTGGTATCTAAAAGCCCAGCACAAGATACCTGCAAGAAGAGAGTGGTCAGGGCAAGTGTTTTTCGCTTGAACTCTTAACGTGTTTATCATATTATTAAAGTGCATAGTGTATTGATATTCCTGGTACATTAGGGTATATAATGATAAATCAGAATTTGTTGGTTTTGTGTACTTTTTTAAAAAGTGAGCATAGGGAAAACGAACTGGCAGAATTACAGTGTGACATAATCCAGTGATAATGACACTATAAAGTTTAATGGAGCCACTGAGTTTAAAGTATATTGGAGTTTTTAAATTTCTGGCTGTTTTCAAGCATGCCATAGCTGTGGTTTTGAAGATAGTCTTATACTTCTTAGTAAATTACTTTCTTGCTATGCATCATTATCTCTTCTGCTAAAAATTCATATATAATCTTCCTCTATACAAAAAAACCTGGTTTTAATGTTTTTCAAGCGGCACAAATAATTTATTCAGCTTCGAAGGGCAGGCATATACGAGCATCCGAGTTGATGTGCACAGAGGAACAGTAGCTACCCTTAACTGCTGCTTAGTTGAGCTTGTCTTCGTGCCAGTGTCAGCTCCAATTAGCAGGAAAATACTCATGTTGCAAACCAGCGCTGAAATATTTGGAGAGTTAGGGCACACATTAGCCAAGCAATTACCAGCACCAGCAGCGCTGGTTCTGTACCCTGCGCTGCTGGCCTGTGTTTAAAGAACAATGGCCAGCAACAATGTTCCACTTGTAGATGGTTTAAGGGCAAGATGTAAGGAAAACTCTGCTGTTAACTCAGGGATATCAGCCATTCTCACAGGTCGCAGAAAACTGGATGAAAAGTAGCAAAGATGATGGGAAAGGGTTTAAAATGGAGCTCTTGCCGTGCTGGCAGAACATGTACAAGGTCCCTCTTGAGGGAAGCTGTTAAGAGACTGTGCTGGATTTCACGTTGGATGGTTGTAATTCCCATTTGTGGAGGAATGTGGTGGAGGACTCTTTCGGGACGTAGTGATGGCTGTGAGTGGGAGGCAAGTGCATACAGGCTTAGAGGAACTGGGAGTATCCCACCTGCTGTGTTCAGATCCTCAGGGAGTTTGATTCTGAATGGCGGAAAAGTGGTGGAGGTGTTTGGATTCAAGATTTTGAATCTTGAACACTCTTTTTCCAAATCTTCTTAAGAAAATTTGGGTTTATAGAGCCTTTACTGCTCTTCGAGCTCTGTGCAGTGCTTTCATGCAAAAGTTAGAATATCTCAGGGATCTCAGGACTACATTTTTCGTAACTTTCAGAGATAAAAGGAGCCTGTACAGTTCCTCATTGGTTCCACAACTGAATCTCCCTGACCACAGCTTGGCACAACACTGAGAGGGGCTGTTTCCTCTCCCCTGGGGGAGGAGAGGGAGGAGGGAATTCTGTCTCCAAGCACCAGCTATGCTGTAACTGGGGCAACCGAGCTGAGGACTGAAAGGCAGAGTGTCAGAGAAGTTCACCAAGCCGCGACAGGCAGAGGGACTGGTAACAAGGGCACCTGCAGGTAGTACCTGCTCTTACCCTGCTCACCTGTGCATCCTGCGGATGTGTGAGGCATGCTGGGCACCTCTCTCTTTCTCTTTTCCCATTCCTTTTGACATGGGCTTATTCTTCTTGGCAATTAACGTGTGGTTCTGCTGTAAACCACAGCTGGGGGGCCCAGAGTCCCTGGGGCATTAGAAGAGAACAGGCAGCGGGAAGGAAAGTGGTTCTGGAGAAAGTGGAAAGAGCAGGATGGAAGAAAGTCTTGCTTGAAGGACATCTGGGGGGAGTTAGAAAGATTAAGGTGAGAAGTGAGCTTGGGAGGAATGAAGAAAAAAGATCATGGAGGTTTGGTGGGAGAGAAAGCTTACTGTTGTAAACAAGGAATGGGAGCTGGGATAGAAGCTGATTGACACCTTGTGTTGTACCTGAAATGAGTCTCTCATTCTTTTTCAGTGCATGTAACAACAAGGACATTCACACTGAGGGGGAGGCCTAAAGAATTCTAAGCAAACAAAAAAAGCACAGCAAAATAAAGCCAACTTCCTGAGGGTAAGTTCCTTCTGCAGTGACTGGGAAAGATCGATAACCTTGTGAAAACTTCAGATGAAATTGGCCATTACTGGTGGTTAGTGGTTTGACATTGGAAGAACTCATATTAAAAGACACAAGTCCTTGTTGAATATTCGACTTAATCCTTTATAATGTACTCCTTATTAAGGATTTCTTTGTTCAAATACTTAGGTGTTTGAAAGGTTAGTTGGCATGTAAGTCAGGAGTTGTTTCAGGATGAACAATGGCTTTCTTAATGACTCTTGTACCTTTAAGAATGAATGAATGGATGTCCTAATAAACTGTATCATTTATTCATTTTTAAAGTACCCTAAGGCCCAATCCTGTAGTCATTAATCAAGAGGAATTCATGCTCTCTTTAATGAGCTATGTCTGGCAGTGATAATGTCTTTATTTCTCTGTGTGTGTGCATGCTGGGGAATACCAAGCAGGTAAATCAAATCAGTCCTCTCTCAAATTTTATTTCTAAATGGGCTCTGCTTTGATACTGAGGAGGGCACAGTTTTGTCTGCTAGAAAACTAGGTTCCAGCAGCCTGGTTTTTCAGTGATATATCAGAAAGCAATAACCATGTGATAAAATTATGTTAAAAAAAAAAGATTATATCTTATTCAAACATAATTGTGTTGGGTAATAACTTCCTCTTCCATGGTGATTTAACTCACTCGTGTTCAGATACAACACACTTCCACCTCCTTTTTCTGATAGTGTGTGTTCAGGAATTTGTTCCTTGTGAATCTCCTAAACAAATTTGATTTAGGACACTCAGAGCAGACTATGGGTGAGGCTTTGGCCTGTACTGAGGAAAGTTGCCTTTCAAAAGCATCTTAAAACACTGTGAGGCTAAATAATTCTGAGAAAATATCCTGACAGAACTTTGTGTGGAGTCCTGGAAGGCCATCTCAAAGTATTATCACCTTGAAGAGGTGGAACATAATCCTAAAACATAACAGATATCCTGACATTTTTAGTAAAACGCTTTGCAGAGTATTTGTGAGCAATTTGTTCTTCCAGCAGCATCCTGTCAATAGCTTCTCCTGGAACTGAGTCATTATAAACATGAAAAAAATCTAGTGGGTCTTTTTTTTCCTCCCCAGTAAAATGGTTCACACAACTTGGACTGTTTCACTGTCATTTTGGCAGGATTTACTATTCTAATATCCAGGGTTTACACCACTACAAACTCCATGTGGAGTTTTTAGTACAACTTAAAATATTCAAATAATTTTAAGTAGTTTTCAGGAATATAACAATAAGGATTTTTTGGGGTTTTTAAATTGACATTTACTGGTGTTTAGAAGTTTTATCAAATGACTGCAAAAAATGTGTTTTGCTGAGGAACCCACCCCAAAGAACAGCTGTTTCCTTAAAATCTGAAAAGTTGCAATAGGTAATTTTCAACTTGCCATGAAAATTGAAGGACTGCTCATTCTTCGTGAATCTTTTTTGAAACAGAGTATTTCATAAATATCTTTGAAGTTGTTTTCCATTTCTCTCTAGTCCCAAACCAATTCCATGTGCAATATGAGTCGTCCAAAACAGTCACCGAAATTACCATTCCTACGCACACCTGTGCCTGCTTCTGCTTCAGATGCACCTTCAGACCTGAACGAGGTATGTGCTGTCAGGGTGTGCACACACTCCATGTGCAGTGTGGTTTAGTGGGCATGGTGGTACTGGGTCAAAGGTTGGACTTGGAGATCTTTTCCAACCTTAATGATTCAGTGATTCCAAGTACGTTCATGATTGCACCTTGTGTACTTTTATCTCTGAGGGTGTTTTGAGACCTGCATCTCACGTGCCTGTGAGCTACCTCAGTGAAGTTTAGACATCAGGACTGATGAAAAGTCCATCCATAGATACCAAGTCACCTAAGAAAACATGGAATGAACAGACAGAAGGAATCTGTTACAAATCCTTACTGATGTGAGAGAAAGACAAGACCTGAATTTGTTAACTTGTACTGTTGTTCAACTATTACAAGAATTGAGTGTTAAAAGTAGGCAGGTCATTAATGAAGGCCTGAGGAATAGGAATTTTCTAAATCTAAGGAAATAGAAGGAGAAGAAAAGAAGCAAGATAGAGGTGTGGGGGAGTAGAAAGAACTAGATAATGTACTGTCTTCTCTTAGTTATAAAAAATACCTTGATTATGCAAAAAAAGAAGCCTGAGTACTACTGAAGTGTTGTGTAAAATTATCCTTATAAATGTGCAGAGCATTGTGATCTAAAAATAGGTTGGTGGTCAAATGTACCTATGTATTTTCTTTTTATACTAACAGATGTTTAATCCTGTTCTAGCCCTAAGAAGTGTTTTAAAATTACTGTGCTGTGTAAAACTTTTGCTTTTGTTTTCCCGATTTCAGCTTCTCCTTCAGAAAAGCCGTTATCCTCCTTTGATGCAAGAGTCATCGTGGACTTTGGCAGCTCCATTCAAAGAACAGAAACACTACCGAAACCCCAGTGACTCCATAGCTAATAACTACACTCTTACTGCCCAGGATTTAAAATTGAAAAACATGCAAAAATTCAAGTCCTTTTCAATGATAGAGATATCACAGGCTTCACCGTGTATCCGTATTTGAATGTGTTTAGGCTTGCTTGTTCTATGGATTTTTATCTCTCATTCTTTATCTGCTAAAACATCATCCCTGGAAGAAATCACTTATCCCTAAGAAGCACTTACAAGCTTGTCACTTCAGAGTCAGTATGGACAAATTTGCCTTCAATAAATGAAAGGCCAGTTTCAGATTAACTCGTTAGGTTAATCCCTCCAAATAATCACGTGCAGTGCTTCTCTGTGGCATTGTATTTTTTTTCTTATTTCATTATCTGATTAATTATCTTATCTCTGTTTTTCACCAATGTCAAATAATATCTTATTGAAAAATATTTCTGCATGTGATTTTTCTTAACTGGTATTGAAAGCTGCTAGGAGAAAGCGGCGGTGGAGTTCTGACAGGTAATGTGCTGTAATGTTACAAAGACACAGATTGTTACAGCCAGTCTGGTTTGAGTTGTGATTTTATATTTCTTTTTACTTGAATGCTGGGTTAAGCATCCAAGCATGAAATGTTAAGTCCCTACAAAAAATGTATGTGCATCAAGGCTGGCTTTGGTGCTGCAAGATTTTGGTGAGATAATCACATGAAAATACATGGAGATCTTGGGCAACCTCAATAACTGTGCTAGCAGGTTTGACTCTGATAGAACTGCTCATAAAATGCTGCCTGTCTGAGTGATACTGGGCACTTGTAAGGTTTGCATGATTGCATCCTTTATGTTTAAGTAGTATCTTGTATTATAAAATTTTAATGAGAGGTTTTTTATTGAATAATTGAAATATTTACATAGGTCATACTTGTCCTCAGTGTAGCACAAGTGGTTTATATAGTCCTTGTCATCTGTCCTTAAACATTACTGCTTCTTTATTCACTAAACTTGTATTCCTTTTTTTCAAAAGTACCTTGTTAAAGAGTTTGAAACCCATTTCACTGAGTGTACCTGCTCATACACCAGAACTGCATGTCATAAATTATACAGACAACCAGCCACTGACCCCAGAGGAACAATTTGCTCTCATGGATTTACATGAGAAGGAGATAAGTAAGCGAGAAAAGCCACCTTCAATTGATGACATAGAGGTATTTATATAATTTCTTTTTAAGGTGAAAGTAACAGCAGTAATCATCTGCAATATATCTGGAAACTGTTTACTAAAAAGTAGCTGAGAAAAGCAGGCAGTACATGAGGATTAGGAGATGTAAATATTCAATACAGCAAAGTGCTGTTAAATATTGTCAACTCCTTTCTCATTTGTTTGTAGCTACTCTGATTTTTGCTGTAAAGGGTTTGCAAGTTAGGTATCTTCCCAAATTCTAGTACTTTTTTGATCAGTAATTTCATATGCTGCACTGAATTCTAGTGGTCTATATGCTTACATCAACACAGATGGAAGTATTGTAAAGATGTCAGTGCTTTAAAAGGAACAGAGATAGATAGCCAAAATCCATTCTATTCAAACACCCTTCAATTACAGAAAAGGCTCAAGTGATAGAAAAGGTAAAAATACTTTGTAATAATTAATTATCTGTCAGAAAATTCATACAATAACCGTAATCTTTTAAACATTTTTTAGCGGTACTGCCACTACATACACAATGGAGTGCAGGAAGACATGCTGGCACCTCAGGATAAGGAAGTGGTGAATAAAATTTTAAAACATATTCCAACTCACATTCTTCCTGGCCCAGAGCTGGAGAAGTTCCTTGAAGGTTTAAAAGAAGAGATTAAGACAGACTATCGTGTCGGCCTCATGAAAGCCATTGGTAAGACTCACAGTCTCTGAGCAGTTCCAAGTGTGTAGACATTTACTGCACTTTGAAAGCAAGTCTCCATCCTGTTCTTAGCATCCATGGAGAATTCCTTTGGGGTCAGTAGAAGTACAGTAGATCTCTGAGAGAAAATAACCTGTGATTGTGCTGTATCATTCCAATTTCAACAAACGTCTCCTTCTGAAACCATACATCCCATCAGGTGGAGAGACGGAATGAAAAATTGTTTCTCCTGCCTCCCATTTTTAGAATCAGGACCAATTATCTTCTTTTTTTTTTTCCTGAAATAATTTCAGAGTCAACTTTGTAATTTGGTTATTGTGCTATATTTTATGCTAAAAACATACAAGTAACTATGTGACTATGTTAGTTTTAATTGTGAAGACTTCTACAGCTTCCTGAACTGTGAAGATATAGTGCTTTTGGAGGTAGGTTTTGGCTATACGTGCAGTCTCACCCTGATACCTATGATTTGTTCTAGTTGATTATGTCTTGTTGGATCCAGCTGAGAGGAAGAGACTCTCTATTCGAAGCACCCCACGCCCTTTTCCCCGGAGAGTTGTCTGTGCACCAGTCCCATGGCACAGCTCTTATAAAGAAACGAAAAGCTGGAACGAAAGGAATCTGTTCATAGTGAATTCGTTGATGCCCACTTTGCAAGAGCTCTGGCTTTCTCAGTAAGATGGCTTGTTCATAGGACCTTAATGAAATTTAGCTTGTTTTTATTTAATGATTTGGTTAGAGAGTGCATCTGCTGTCTTCTCAACCTATGCTACAGAGATCCTGGGGAAGCCACTAGAAAGAGAGTGGCAAAATATGTCTGTTTTCTAAATAATTGTTTTTTCTGAGCCTTTAAGAATTTCAGCATAAAATGATTGTTTCCTGCAGTCTCTGAATGAACATGTGTTACATGTCCATGGTGAAGAAAGGATAAATTCATGCTGTGAAAAGATCATCCCCTTTGTTGAAAGATGCTATGCCTAAGTTAAGATTCAATGCTCTAGTAAATGGTGATTTGGAATTCTCATGCTGCTTGTTGATATGAACAACATTAACTCTTAAAACCGAATATCTTTCAAATGTCTGTAGTTGAAATTTGCCCTGGGGACATTTGAAAATTGAGATGTGTAATCTTAGGAAGTTAAATATGGTAATTAGTAGTTTTGAGAACTGGTTTTGCATTTAAGGAACATTTGCAGGAATTTAAGCTTGTGTGTTACAGACTGTGATATATGCCATGCTGCTGAAATTTCATTTTTTTCTCCACAGAGTAGTCAGGATAGCTACTTATTAATATGGAATAGAAGCAGCAGGTGTCATTCTGTATGTTCTTTAATGACTGGATACACTAACCAATCTAGGAAAAGAACAAGACAATTTTAGCAAAGAATTAAGACTTTTAAATATAACAAGTACAAATAAAATTTGTGAAACCCTTTATGCTTGTTGATAGCAGAAACCCAATCAGAAATGCACTTATTGGACAGCTTAGCGATGGAGTGATATTTATAAATGAAATTATATTTTTAGTGTTTATACTACATTTGAGGCCTTCCTGACTATATTTCATGGATGTTTTTTATTTTAAACAGTGCTCCATAAAGATCTCCTCTGTTTTTCCCTGCCCTAGGTACAGCCACCTCCGGTTTGTTCGCACTGCAGAGGTGCTGTGTGGGGACCTGCCCCTGCTGCCCGCGGAGTTCGAGGACATCGTTCGAAGGCACTGCGTGGAAGCTCGTGATATCCTTCAGAACAAGTCAGTGCCAGCCGTGGTAGCTGCAGATAAATAGAGTGTTTTAGGGCCTGACTTACATGAAGGCCCCTTTTAGAAACAGATCTTAGGCTGAGATGACACTAGTCCCAACCACAAGGCTGCCAAAACAAAGGGGTGAATAGCCCTGAGAGGAATAAACATCTGGGTGCTGTCAGAGCCTTTGGAACTGCAGGAGTGCTTGTACATAAATAAGTACACAGTAATAAACTATGAATAAATGTAGACAGGAAATCCAAAGGTTTCTAACCATGAGAGGAGTCTATAGCTGTAAAAATGGTGATGGACTTTTTTTTTTTTATTATGGAAATCAGTCAATTTAACAAAGAGATTATATGAGGCACATGATAGAAGGTGTTGCATTTTGCCACTTGAGGTATCTTCCAAACTTGTTTAATGCTAATAATTGAATATTGTTTCATAGTCAATAAAACAATATAATCTACTATTTTTTTCTCAATTACTATTAATTTAAACTAATCATAGTGGTCCATTATAACAAGTGTCCTTAGATTTAAAACTCAGGTTTCCTCTAACTTCTGGAAAGTACAGTTTTGTTTGGTATCTAATTATCAATTCTCTTCTAACCCTGTGGATTTTATTCATTCTTTGGGTAATTTCTGAGCTTAGATTTCATTGCAAGGAGCAAAGTAAGACTAACAAGCCTTTAAAAACTTTGTCTCCATATTATTTCATTGTAGGTGGATCCCAACTTGTGCATCTATTTTCATTGATCAGGGTAATAAGTGGCTTCATTTTGCTCCTGAAAAGGACTCTGATTCCTCTGAGAAAGTTGAAAGCTATTTCAGTTCCGTGGCAAGTCTAATGTCGTTACAGTTGCGTGAGGTGGTTATTAACTCCTTAGAAGATCTTCTTGCATTTTTTATGATCCACAAGGTATGTGCTGTCAAGTATATCTATAGTTTTCTGTCTTACTTGGAGATAATTCATAATATATAGCCATAAAATCTAGTGCTCTTTGGATGTAAAATGTCCCAAATGGCTCTTGCCTCCATAAAAAATGTCTGTATCCTTCAAAGACTTGTGTAACTCAGTGGATTTTTTGCACTGTCAAGAATTGCTTACTTGAATGATCACTTGGCAGGTCTAGGGTTACAAATAATAGATTATATGAGTTTTCAACTTGTTCTTGAGTGAGTGTGCATTTATTTTATTTTATTTTA
>VZTA01016089.1:0-27936 GCA_013398855.1 Mohoua ochrocephala | reverse complement strand
GGCAGAGTCAGGCAACCGAGGCAGCTTTCCCTGGGCTTTTCTTCTCCTGAATTCCTGCCTGTCTCCAGGAATTTCATTGCCAGACGGGCTCCCTGTGCAGGTATGTGCAGGGCTCGTGCGTGGGGAGGGGCGGATGGATGGCGAAGGCCCCTCGGGGGTCACCTGGGTTATGTGTGTGGTGTGTGCAAACGCCCAGTGCCGCTATCCATGGGGCAGTGCCCAGCGCCGTTCTCCAGCCGCTGTCCTGGTCCCCAGGGGTGTGCGTGCCAGGAGCTGCACCGCGCACAGCACTCGCAGCATCGCTTGCAGCGTCACCTCCGAAGGCGTCAGGGCGGATCTGAAGTAAACAGCCGCGGTGTGGGGGTCGGGGCAGGGGTGTGGGGCAGGCCCTGCACGGGCAGCGAGTGGCCGGAGCTGGGGGCACGGACCCCTCCGTTCGGTGGGAGCAGCCTGGCAAGGCGTTGGCAGCGCTCGCGCGTGCAGGCGGAGGGATGGGGGGAGCAGGGATTTCTCGGCTTCTCACTCCAGTGAGCGTGACATTAACAATCCCGGCTATTTTCGGCTGCCTTTGGTGAAGGTTTGGCACTCGCTCGCTGCCTCCAGAGATGCCTGGCACTGGGGCAGCGCAGCTCTGGCTGCTGCGTTCTGTCCTGGGGGGCAGAGCCCGGGGTGGGCACAGATCACCATTGGGGAATGCCTTGCTCTTTCTCCCTTCTAACGTGCCCATCGTTCTCTGGGATGTCCAGGGCTTGTGGTTCAGCTCTCAGTGTTTTGGGGTGCATCCTGCTGCCCGGTGGCGTTTGCAATCTGGTGATACCCAGAGCCCGAGGCCTGGCCGTGCTGGGTACAGTGCAGAGATGAAGGCACTCTGCTTCCCAAACAGCTTCCTGTTTTCAGGCTAAAATGGTTGAGGCATGATAAAGCCTCACAAAGCAAGAAATTAAGGCTGTTTTTCTGGATAACAGATGGAGAAAGAGCCTGGAGTTGATAATTTTCGGGGAGGGCTGATTGCAGTGGCTGGGGCTGGCAGGGCTGCCTGGACCTGGCTGTTGGTGGTAGCTCATTCCTGGCTCCGGGGAGAGGTGCCGAGGCTCTGTTTGTTGTTTCACAGAAAAAACTGAAGAATTTTTATTTCCCCCCCCTTCTTTGGAGTGATCTCTGTGATTGTTTGGCACCGCAGAGAGCCCTGGCGCAGGGCACACAACCATGCGGCCGCAGCAGCGTGCGAACCTCTGCCGCTTGCTTTTGGGGACAGAGGGGCTGGGGAGAAACTGCCTGGCAGTGGCGGCTCTTGCTCCTCCCTGGCAGTTTGGGCGCCGTGTGGGGACGGGCACTGCAGAACTGAGGCGCTGAGGGAGCCGTCGCTGACAGGCGCCTCCCTGGGAGCCCGCTCGGTGTGAGGCTGGCGTCTCTTGTGGGTTCCCTGTGCTTGGCCGCAGGGCTGGGGCTGTGCCTCTCCTGTCCTTTCCTGCTGCTCCTGGGCAGCCTGGGGGGTTTTAGGATGCCGACCCTTGCTCTCTGTGATGCCCCCTTTGGAAAACCACCTCTTCCAGCTTTCCTCCCCCAGCCTCGGCCGGCGCTCCGCACGCTCTGCGCTCACGCAGTCCCTCTGTGACAAGGGCTGGGATTTTTCTCTTTCCCACTCGCACTGTTTCTCCATCTCCCATCACTAGAACATGTCGTCCTGAATTACCAGGATGACATCCCAGGCACTGGGATGGCTGGGCAGCCTCTGCTGGTGGTAGAACCTGTCCCTCCGCGCAGCTGCTGCTTTGCCACCCTGCCCTGCACAGCAGGATTCCTCTTTCCCACCCGGGATGGGACAGTTTAGTTCTTTTGCCACCCTGGCTGAGGGGAATCTCCCCAGCTGGAGGGGAGTGCGTTAGTGGGGCTTGAGCCAGCTGGCTTCAGGCACAGAGGGGAGGCGAGGGTCCCCTCAGTGCCGCTCTCAAGCAGCTTGGGCCAAATTGCTCCTTCGGTGCATAAAGGTTTTCAGCTGTGCATTTCTTGAATTAGTTTGTCGGCACAGCTCTCAGCTGCTCAGCTGACGGTGGATAAATCCCTCTGAAGGTTATTGAGATAATAAAAGGCATGAGGGAAGTTCCGTAATTTATTTGAGTTCTCTTTTAATTTACAGCCTTACAGGGTGAGAGCTCAGTGGATAATGAGTCCTTATGGCTGATCTGCTCCTTTCCGAGGGCCGTGGCAGAGAAAGGGGAGCTGGGGGGGAGGTTTGAGTCGGGGGAAGGTGGAGGGGGTTGTGCTGGAGGTGCTGCAGTCGTGGAGCTGCGGCTGAAGCCGTGCGGTGCTGGGAGCCTGGAGCTCCTCGGGCATCACCGCGGAGCTGCCGCCAGTCGAGAGCTCTTCCACCGGGATGCTCCATCCCTGGCTGGGCTGGGATGCTCGGTGCTGCTGATGGCAGCTTCTCCTTCCTCCCTCCTCTCGCTGCACAGGCTGCTGTTGGTGCTGTTCCAGTGCTTTCTGCTGGAATTGTTTGAGGTATTTTGGGATGTATGTTCCTGCAAATTAATTGACAGGCCGGGATACCAGATGAGGAAGCAAAATCATCTTCTCTGTCATTTCATTAGTTATTGAGATTGCAGTTGTTTTGAACCTCTGATAAGCCAGTCTGAAGGCAGTTCTCCCCTTCGCTCCGCTCGCACGCAGATGCCCCAGGCATCTCTGTCCCTTCCCGACCAGACGAGACTGAATTTCCGACGGGTGGGAACGCGCACAGGATCCCTTTTCCTGTTCCATTATCCACTGGGGATGTGTCCCCTCCTCCCGCTACCCCTTGTCACCTGGGAGGTTCAGGGGCTGAGAGGACGGGCCCTGAATGGGAGGAAGGGGATCCAGAGGGTTTCCTTGATGGGAAGAGCTGGTTTCCCCGGTGTTCCGCTGTTGGTTTTCCCAGAGGCGGAGGGAAGCTCCCTCGGGCCCTGCCAGACTGCCCCCATTTCCCCTCTGGGAGGCTCTTCCACCTGAGGGTAAAAAAAAGAAAAGAAAAAAGGCTCTTTTGGAGTCTGGGCTGGTGCTGCTGTGGGAGGGGTGAGATGCTGTGCCAGGGATGGGGATGAGGATGAGGATGGGGACTTCCGAGCCCCAGCAGGTTCCCTCCTGTCCTGCCTGTGCCGCAGTGCCCGATGTGCCCCTCTGGTGCTCAGCGCTGCCCAGGCGGGAGGTGGGGGTGGAATGGGATTTGCATTCATAAGAGGACCTGGAGTAGTGGATTTTGAATGGAACCGCTGCTGCTCCCTCTGGGCAGTCTGATGGGTTTGGGGGTCCCCGAAGCTGGGAATCTGGGCAGTGGTCTGAGAGCTGTAATCTGCCAAAGTAATCGGAGGGACCCGTGAGCGTGTCCGGAGAAACGGGGCGATTGAAGCCGAGGAAGTCACTGCAGCTGGAATTTATGGAAGTGATAAAACAACTTTTGACAACAGGCTCAGCTCCTGGCAGCTCCTCCGCAGCAAGAGAGAATATTTTCCTCCTGTTGGATCGATAAACAATTAATTCTAAAGCAGGAGCTGGAGCAAAAGGGAGAGTTTTCCAGGCTTCTAAACTCTTAATCAAGCTCTGGGTGAAACACAGATGTGAGAATCTGAGACCTGCTGATAAAATCTTGACCTTGATAACGGGTTCCTCAGTTCCTGGGCCATGGATGATACTTCCTTGGCTGAATAAATCCTCTTGTAAATATAGAACTTGTTCCCAGATATTTATGCTTCCAACATGTTTAATGTAGCTTTACTTAATAATCTGCTTCAAAACGCTGACTTTCCCCCCACATTTTAATTGAATTCTAATTTCCATTCAGAATCAGCTTAAATTAAATGAGTTTAAAAATATAGTAAATAATACTTATAATTCACTTACTCGTACCATAAGCTGTGAAAATAAAGACTCAAATAACCCTTTAAAGCTGCTCGTGGTGCAGCCCTCTCCTTAGCAGAAAACCCGGCATCCTTTGGCTAAATGTGATAGTTTTGGGATTTGTGCCCAGCCGGGCTCAGGGAGCTCTCGGTGCTGCGTTCTTTGGGGCTCAGACTGTGTGGGGGCAGGAGGGGAGGGTCGGGGGTGATGGCACTGCTGTCCCGTGTCCGTGGGTTTGGGAGGTCCCCGGTCACTGCTGACAGGCCTTTGGCTCTGGCAGATCCTCCAGCAGCCTTTGCTGCCGTGGCCGATGGAAATGGGGGTTTCGGTGGAACTTCCCCAAACGGTGCTGGGGCGCAGCCACTGATGGCCGTGTGCTGTGGGGTTGTGGGTGTGCCCCAGCGCAGTCTGTTTGCGGGCTGGGAGGGTCTGTTCGCTCTCCAGGCATTACTGGGGTCGTCCAAGAGTCCGTTTTGCAGGAAAACGGGTTTGAGGACCTCTCAGAACCTGTGCTTTGGGTTGTGGGCAGTGATGGCGGCTCTGCAGGGGGCAGCGAGGGGTGGACGCTGGTTTGGCTGCTTTCTGGCCCTGGGATGGTGATCCTCGAGGTCACTGCCCTGGTGCCCGAGTGCCTCTCTGGCAGGATCAGGACTGCAGGGCTCCACGTGCAGGTGTTCAGCATGCAGGGCTGGTGGATGATGCTGGAGAACATCCCCCTGCACCGAGGGGGCCGTGGGCAGCCCAGGGCACCTCCTGCAGCCACCCGGATCCGGGATCCAGCCCCCGCCGGGTGCACGGGGTGCTCCTGTGGGCAGTGCCGTGGTGGGAGGCAGCGTGCTGGCGTGGCATGATGTGGCAGCAGCGCCGGGGGGGCTCTCCCTGTGTCCCCTCCTCGAGAACAGGGCTCGGGGTGCAGCCACCAGAGCCCCCCGAGCTGTGAGCAGGTGGGTGCTGCCTGGGAGGGCTCTCACCAGCAGATCCATCTGGGAAGGTGCTTCAGGGACTATGCAAATCCCGGCGTGGAGAGAGGCCGAAATTGTTCCATGCATAGCCAGGTTTTTTTTTAAATAAAGCTCTCTCCAGTATATTCAAGGAGTAATTAGGAATCCTGAGCTGGCTGGATCTCGATCTTTATAGCAACACAGCTGATAAAGCATGATTCAGGGACCTCGTTAGCTTTTTTTAAAGAAGTTTTTATTTAACTTCCGTGAAGTTGCCATGGTTACCCCTGTGCATGGCTTCCCTGCCTCTCCTGCCTTGAGTGCAGCTGCCAGTGTTGAGAATTAAACATCCACATTTGGAGCAGCCGTGGCCTCCCCCCACCGCCGTCCTGGGCTTTGGGAGCCTCGTCCCTTTGCCCACCCTGGAAAAAGCTCCTGTTGGAGCTGTTTGAGGTGGCAGAGCTCAGCCTGGCTTGTCCAAGAGCTTTTTTCTGGAGCAGGCCAGGAAGGGGGCTGCTCTGTCGGTGCCATTGGTGACATGAAACGTGCCACGGTCACATACTGCTGTGCACCAGCACAGCCTGGGATGTTCCCACTGTGTGACACAAAGCTGCTGTGGGGCACGGGAGGTACTGGGGCTGCTGGGAGGGTGGTGGGAGGCACTGGGAGCGGGGGCCAATGCCCTGAGTCCCATCTCGCTGTGGTTTGGCTGGCAGGGCCTGGCTGTCCAGGAGCCAGTGGAGGCAGGGGGTTCGATGAGTCCCAACCGAGTCGCCCTCGATCCAGCGGTGGGGGCTCACGGATGCAGGCACAGGGAGCCCGGGTGGGGTACGAGATCAGCCCACTTGTGTGACAATGGCCATGATGTGAGATACTGACAGAGGTGGTTTGTGATAACGTGCCTTGAGCCAGGCAAACCCCAGGGCCTGGGGAACCGGGGAGGCAGCAGCTGCCTCCCCAGCCCAGTTCTGGGTGCTGGAGGGGTGCTGGAGCCTCCAGAAGGGACAGTGGACGCTTGAGCAGCTGTTGGATGGCAAGGTGAAGCTGTGCTGCGTCCTGCCAGTGCAGGGCTGCGATCTCTGCTGGCAGGGGCTCTGGGGCTGGCGGTGCCTGGTGCTGCTGCTGCGCCGCTTCCCATCCCCGTGGCGCCGGCCAGGTAACGGGGACCTTGGCGGTGGTGGCCATCTGTCCGGGCAGGGCTGGACTCTGTCCTCATTCTGTCAAAGTTTTGTCAAGCTTCCCCCCCCCTGCTCCTCTTGGCGTTTTCAGCAGTGGAGGGTGGGAGGGTGCGTGGGAAGTGAAGCCGCACCAGAAATAATCCTGCGCGTCCAGGGTGCGAGCAGCGCTGTGGGGAGGCTCTGCTCCCCCTGCCCGCCGGCTCCTCGCCGGGGTCACGAAGTCCCCGGGCTGAGGGGAGCAGCTTTTATTTGTTTGTCTCCCCTGTCTTCCTCCTCCTCCCTTCCTTTATTTCTCTTTTCCCTTCTCCATTTTCCTTCCCGATGAAAGATTTTCTTGCCGTGTCAAGGCAATGTGACCTGGTTCCGTAATAAAGAGGAGGCTTATTAGAATTAAAGCCCAACAGTGTTAAAAAAGCAATCTTTGCAAGATTGAGGCCATGAGGGAATTGTAAATTCTCAGCAAAGACCTCATTTAAAGACTGGGATGAAAACACATGCGCATGCATGCACCGAGGCCTGGCACTGTGAGGGCACATCTGGTTCAAGAAGAATTTTGGGGAGGATGAGGGATTGGAGCATCGCTTGGGTCCTCATGGCTTTGCTTGGGATCCTCCTGCTGGTTGGGCACGGTGGTGGCTGTGCTGGCTCCGTGAATATTGCTTGAGTTTGGATTTGTTTTCCTTGTTCTCCGGGGATACCCTCCCCGTAGCCCCCCCTCTCCCGCATCCCCGCTCAGCCCCTCCTGGCGCAGCCGCCCACCTGCCGCGGGGTGGGAGCGATGGCAGCCGGTGAGTCAGGCTGCCCGGGCTCCCCCCGGCTCCCCCCGGCTCAGCACAGCCCTCTTCCAGCTGCTCACCGCAGAAATTTCCCTCGGCGTGAGATGGGTGCTGGGTCAGTGCCAGAGCCGGGATGGGGTGTCCCTCCCTGGGGCGAGGTGTGCCATCTTCGTGGGCCCCCTGCCCTGGTGCTGGCTGTGGGTGCTGCGTGCCGGGGGTGCCCTGCACATGGGGGTAAGGGCTCCCAGTAGCTCCCAGTGCCCCTCAGGGCAGATGGTGCCGTGGCTTTGGCCTCACCTCGCGCCTGTCTCTTTGGACAGGACCTCTCGTCAGTGCCCGGGGAGCAGCCAAGGGCGCCGGGGAGAAGGGCTGCGGTGGGCACCGGGTGAAGAGACCTCGCTCCCCTCCTTCCCTCCCTCCCTCTCCTGTTTTTTTCTCCGCGGCTGCAGGGAGCGAGCGCGGAGCGACAGAGCTGTCGGAAGGCCCGGAGCCCCCGCTGTCGGAGTGGCAGCGGTCCCCGCTGGTCCCCACGGTGGTCTGTTGTCATGATTTGCTGTTATCTGTGTAATTAGAGAGCCGGCTCTCCTGGCGGGGCTCGGCGGCCGCGCTGGCTCCGAGTGCCGCACACACCTGCGGTGCAGCGGAATGAGGAGATCGGAGCGGCACAGGCCGGGCTGACACGTGTGTCCAGTGGCTCACGGCCTGAGGCTGGGCTGTGGGAGCCCTCACTGCCCAGCCGAGGGGAGGGGCCAGCTGGGGACCCCGGGGCTCCTGTTCGGGGATGCCCAGGGTCAGCAGAGGCTCTCGGTGACGTGGATCCTTGGAGGCGGTAGAGCCAAGTGGCCTGAGCCTGGTGCTCTGGGGACAGAGCTGCCATCTCCACGGGTTTGTGTCCTGGGGCCCGTGGCTGAGGCTCCCTCGCTGCCCGGCCCCCAGCGAGCCCCGCTGCTCGGGCCCCTGCAGAACCGGCTGTGCCGGAGGGGCAAACGCACACGTGCCAGCATCCTGCCAACCGACGGGACATCAAAGAGCGCGTTCCCCCAGGTCCCACTCAGGCGTCGGGGGACAGAGAGGGCAGGTCCCTGGGTGGCTGTGCTGCGCTGCCGGGGTGGATGGTGGTGGTTCAGCTGTCGCCTTTGCTGTCAGTCCTGCTCCAGGATATTTATAGCGAGCCGGAGCTGTGCCCAGCCCCGCGCTGCCCTGCGCCGCTGCTCCTCGGCACCTCCGCACCTTGCAGAGGGGTCTCTTACAGGGGTTCCTTCCTGAGGGGCTTGGAGCAGGTCCCTGCCCTGCTGCCTGCGGCCTGGAGGAAGGCAAGGCTGGCACTGCCACCTCTCCCTAACGTGCCATTAATGTAATGTCTTGTCCGGGAGTCTTTCCTGCAGGATAAATGGCCTTTCCATCCGGAGCCTGCGTGAATTACGCTGACGTTTTGCTCCTGAGTAGATGTGTGTAGGGGAGCTGGGTATTGGATTGGTGAGAGGCAAGAGAAGCAATCTCTGGGAGGCCATCAATTTGGATTAGGCTTTGTGGACTGGGATGGAGGGTAATCACCATCCTTCATTTCAGAGAGGTAAGAAACAAGTCAGCTTCTTTATGGATCATTATAGCTGCAGCAGGAATTGCTTCCACCTCGGCCATGGCATGGATCCTCGCCGGGCACAGGGGGTGGAGGAGGGTGTAAAGCCAAAGGAGGGAGCTGGCTGTGGCTTGGGAAGGATGAGCCGGACTCCAGCCTGGCTGGGTGCTGCCGCCACGTTCCTTCCTGGATGAGATGGCCCTGCTAGGGGTGCTTCTCTCTGCCTCCCTCCCACCCTCGCTCCCGCAGCTGGAGTCGGTTGAGGCGAGGTGAGTGGTGGGAGCCTGGGTGGGAGTCATTGAGGGAGCAAACACTCCCCACTCCCCAGGAAACGGGTCTGGATCTGTCTGGAGGTGGGATTGCATCCATTCCCCTTGCAGTGCCTCTGGCCTCAGCTGGGCTTCCACCAGCAGCGTCTGCCAGCGCAGACTCTGATGGGTGTTGGAGTTGCCTGTGGACCTCAGCATTGTCCCCTGGCACGGCAGCATCGTGGGGACCGGCCGCTGCCCGGCTGCATTGGCACGGCATCCCCCCGTGCCAGCTGTGGGCCAGGGAGGGGCCCAGCCAGTGCCCGGCTCTGTTGGTGCCGTGTCCCTCGTCCCAGGCTGCCGTGGCAGGAGTTGCAGCGCGTTCCCGGCCCGCTGACAGCAGCGCTCCCAGGCATCCTCCTCCCGCCGCCCGCGCACGCCCACGCGCAGCGGCGATGAAAGGCTCAGCCCGTAAACAGGGGAGAGGAGGAGGGATGGGATGCCATGGGATGGAAATGGGGCAGCGGCCGCGGTGGGGGAGCGCGTGTGTGGAGCTGAACCAGCCCAGCCGAGCCGGTGGGGTCGGTGCTCTGCCGCCAGCTGGGGTGGGAGCTGCTCGGGGCCAGCGGGGAGTAGAGATCTGCTTTGGCCTCGCCGAGCGAAGGCCTCCCCTCCCTCCCTTTTGTTTGTACTTTTCTTTTCTTCTTCTTCTTTTTTTTTTTTTTTTTTTTTAATATCTGAGTGCTTCATTTTCCAGAAGCTGTCATTTTACATAAACCTCTCAGCGAGGTACATCCATTCTCACTGCCAAAATCTCCATATCAAACACTTGTAACACGCCGCTGAACTGACAGCCCTGCCTGTACACGCTCCGTGCCTTTACAAAGGGATGCTGCGTCGGGGAAGGATATAAATACACGCATTGGGATGACACGCAGCGCACTCGCTCGCCAGCTCGTGCTGCCCTGCTCTCTTGCTGCCCAGCTAAAATTGAGCCGAAGCCTCGGCACAGGCACCCACAGGCCCCTGGTGGTACCACAGCCCCCGGCAGCACCGGCGCCGGGGTGGGTGGCAGGATGCCGGTGGGCAGCCGCCACGCTGGCACCGAGCTGCTGCTGTGGCGGGCGCAGGGCTGGGGTGTTGCGTGCGCTGAGCTGTGGGTTCGGGGGGCAGGAGCCCCCCGGCAGCGATTCCTGCGGCCCCTGTGCGGGAGAAGCCTTTGCTGGTGCGGAGTCTCGGAGCTGAGCGCGGGCTGCGGTGGGGTTCCCGCTGCCCAGGCGCCCGCTGGACGCTCCTTCCCGTCAGGACGAGGGGCTGGTGGGGGGCCCCAGGGTAACCCACACACTGTGAGGCAGCAGGAGTGGGGCTGCTTGGCTTGAGACTCTCTCTGTGCCTCAAATCCTGTTGCAATGGGAGTAGGGACAGAGTGTGTTAAGCAATCCAACTGCTTCCTTTTCAAACGAAATTATTTTCTTCTGGATGAAATTCAAATCCAACCCCAAATCCCTGTTTCTTTGCAAAGGAGAAGGAAGGAAATGCAAAACATGCTCCCCACCCCCCAAGTCTATCAGTCTTGCAGCTGATGAGCAGAACCATTCCTGCTCGTCCTGGGATTCCCTCCCTCCTCGTCGCAAGGACGTCGCTGTCGTCGGCGATGGCGCCGTAGCTGTGAGCTGTCACGCCGGCTGCAGGCACCATGGGCTGTTCCCCAGGATGGGACGTGGTTATCTGGGGAGGCAGCGGAATGCTGGAGCAAGTCCCAGGGGAGCACTGAGAGCTCCCGTGGTCCCTTCCCTGGGGCCACCAGGGTCCGTGGGCTCCTGGCCCTGCCGGGGCGCGTTGGTCGGTGGCGTGGCTGTCACGGGCAGGGCTGGACCCGTCACCTGTAACACTGTGCTCGGTGGTTTCTGCTGCTCTTCCAGATGGGACCTTGATGTGGGAAAGATGAGACTTATTTTTTTTAATGTAATACCATTAGAGTGGTTTTTAATTGAGTTCATTTTGGCAAGTTTGATGATAAATTTTTCAGCACCTCAGCTGGGAGAGACAGGTCTGTGCTCAGCTCTCCTGCTTTCCACACCAGGGAAGCTCCGGGACTCGAGATGTTTCTGGGCTGAGCCGTGTCCATCCTCAGGCATCCTCTGAGATCTCTGGCCCTAGCTAAGGCAATGGTGGCACATTGGGGGAGTGTGTTCTGTGTGTCCCCAAAGCTCCCATCCCCCCAGCTCTGCTGCTGGGGTGCGTGGTGATGTTCCAGGTCAGGTCTCTGGGGACCCCAGCCCAGCTGGAGCTGCCAGCAGAGGGTTTGCCGTGCTCCAGCTGGGGAAGGTGCATGGGGGCTGATGTGATGCGGTCGTGGTGCCCCAGCCGTGCGTGAGGAGGGCACCATTGCAGCCAAATGTATCCCGATGCCCGGGGAAGGGGTGGGTGGGTGGGTGGGCGAGCTGCCTCTGCTCTGCCTTGTGCCACGGCTCCTTCCAGCCAGGATGAATCAGCCTTTCCCAAGGACCTGTGAACAATCTGCCACCACTGTGGCCTTGGGTCCCCAAGGAGTCACAGCCCTCCCTGGGCAGGGAGCCATGAGGTGAGGGCAGCGGCAGCGCCAGCTGCGATGGCATCTGCTGCTCTTGCTGGCAGAAGGCACAGACCTCAAGGTTTGTGTCCCCAAACTGCTCTTAGCAGAAAGAAGTGCACCGTGCCGGTGGCGCTCCTGGCACCGACGTGCAGCTGGCAGCTGCCGGGGGCTGTACCATCCCTGAGGGGCTGCTGCACCCTCGGGGACCCGCTGTAGGCTTGGGCAGTCCTCACAGCGCGGGGCTGGGATTCCCTTTTAGCCGGGATGGAGGGAGCTGTCCCAGCTGGGCTCCTGGCTCAGCGCATGGCTCAGCCCAGAGCCCCGCGCTTGCCCTGAGGGGAGGTGAAGGTCCATCCCTTGGCTCCGTCCCCGCGGGACGCGCGGGCAGCAGCGCGGGCAGCGCCTGCCAGGACCTGCTCCTGGGTCTCTGCCCGCTCTCCTGCTGCCAGTGGCAGCTGCTGAGCCCAGCCGGAGCGGCCCCCGGTGCCAGCTGCCTCTGGGCCGCCTTCCCTCTTCCCTGCTTAGTCCGGAGGCTTTTCCCTTCCTCCCACCTGCGTGTGCTCCTGCGGGAGCGCTGGCGTGGGAGGGCAGGGGGGCGCAGGAACGGGGATTTGGCTGGAGCTGGGTGGGGGCTCGGTTGGGCTGGGAGCGATGGAGGGAAGTTGGGCTCTGCTGGCAAAGTTTCCGCCCGTTCATCACGGGCGAAGGGATGTTTTGGTACGTGCTGATTAACTGCCTCCTCCCGATGTGCCACGGCGAGATAAAATATGAACGACTGCATTCTTTGACTTAAAATTTAATTAAAACTATATATCAAAAACGTGAGACCCCAGGCTTAATAAAACCTGATAAAATTATACTAATACACTTCAATTTCAATCCAAGGCTTCCTGATGGAAGAGCGTGAGAGGCTGAGCCTGTAACTAGATTAGAAACACCTCCTATGCAATATTTATGGTGCTGTCCTGCTTGAGATGCATGGCCGCCGAGGAAGGCTCTGACACCGTGATGAAGAGGAGTTGTCAGCCTGGCTTATGCGTAAATAGGAGAGAGGGCGAGATCGTACGGGCTGTTCCTGGTGGGGGCAGAGTGACTTGGGCAGAGGATGAGCTCATGGAGGGAGAGAAGGAGGGAGGGAAGGAGGGATGCTGCTCCCCCCATGCTGTCGTGCCCGGGGGCTGATCCCTGTCTGTGGCACCGCTGGCCCAGCAGCCGTGGGCTGGGGCGAATTGAGGGGTGGCCTCTGCCCGCGGGGCTCCTGACAGCTGCCAGTGGCTGTGGCCACTTCCCCTTTACAGGTGATTTATCGGGTGAGGATTAGCGGCTCAGAGCCATTGCCCATCGGTTGGGGGAAACAAGCTGGTTTGTTCCGAGTGCAGGAGTGTGGCTGTGCCAGCAGGAACAGCGGCCACCGAGCTGCTGGGGGTCCTCCCGTGGTGGGCTGCCTGTGCTCCAGGCAGGAATCAGCAGGAGCACCCAGTTCCCCACATGGTCCTCTCAAGCGGGTTCCCTCTGGCACAGCCCGGAGCGTCGCTGCTGTTGGAGCCTTTCCCTGCTGGCCCATATCCCCAAAATTTCACTTTTGAGTGGAAATGCCCCGGATTTGTGTCTGCAGAGGCATTGGTGACTGGGGGGGGTGTCACCCCCTGCTGTTCAGAGGGGTCTGGGGTCACCAGCAGGGCTCAGCGTGGCACAGGCGGCTGCGGTGCCACCTCGCCCCAGCGGGAAGCGGCTCGGGCAGACTGTTAATGTGGAGCATAAATCCTGGTGGAGACAGGGGAGGTCAGAGCAGGGAGGCAGGAGCAGTAAAGCATTGCAGGCAGAGAGGCTCTGTCCTTCGAGGAGAGCCCAGGGGCTCGTTACGGAGCGCAGGGAAGATGGGTGGCGATGGTACAGAGCTGGGTGCCCGTGGGAGCACAGCGGGTTTTGGGGGCCGGGAGCTCAGCCTGCGGTGATGCAGCCGGTGGGGCTGGGGCCTTTCTGCCACCTTCGGTGCCTTGGGCCGTGCCTGACCCCCTCGTGGACTGGTTCCATCTTGGACGAGGTGGGTGTGCAGCCTGGGCTGGCACAGGATGCTGAGCGTGGGGTGCCAGAGTTGTCTGTTGGGGCCGGGGGTGCAGCCCAGGGCTGGGGGTGCCGGGGCCCGGCGCTGCCCCGGCGATCTGTGCCCATCTCCCGCAGCTGCCCCCGCTGTTCCCCCCTCTGCTCTCCCTTCCAGGTGAGCGGGCACGCATCCCCCCGGAGCGCTGACGTGTGCTGGTGCTTCTCCAAGGCTGTGGCAGCAATTCCAGCAGCCAGCGGCCTGGCATGACCCCGGGAGCTGGAAGAAGGGGGGCGAGGTGGGCGCTCAGCTGGCAGGGAGCCCCTTCCCGGGCAGGAGGGGGCCCAACAGGCAGCAGTAGCAGCTCTGCCAGCCACAAGCTCCCTGCCCCCTTGCCCCCTCTCCAGGTCCCTGGGGAACTGGAAGCGAGGGCAGAGCAAAAAGCGAAGGGATGGGGTTTGTGTGCTGGTGCCCATCCATGCCCCCTTCCCACATCCCTCCTTGCCCAGGCTGTGCCCGGGCTCGTCCCTCACGCTGCCCCTCTGCCAGCCCCGCAGGGCCGCTGCTCCCTGCTCTGTGGAGCTGTATTTTCAGAGACTGTGGGGGATGTCGTGTGTGTAAAATTAGCGCTGCCTTGTTAGTGCTTCTCAGGCTAATTCGGAGTGAAATGCTTTAGCAGCGGTGGGCTGATTCTATCAGGAGAACAAGAACTAATTAAATTCACTCTGACCATCAAGCAGTAAATTATTTATACCCAGACAGATGCAATCTAATCTGTAGCGTCCAGCCCCACTGAACCTGCAGCCTCCTCGGTTCGGGGTGAGGAGCAGATTAGGCAACGGAGGGGGAGCTGGGAAGGAAGGGCAGAGCAAGGGTTGCCAGAGAAGGCCATTTTTCTTTCCCTTTTGGGGCCAGTGCTGCAGCAGGACCCCTCCACTGGCCCTGTGGCCCCTGGGCCTGCCTGGGGAGCTCCCGAGCCTTCGGGGCTGGGAGCTGGAAGGAGATGGGGTGTCCTCCAGCAGCTGCCCGTGCTCCTCCATCCCGGGGAGCTGGCACAGACCCACACTGTCGGCTGGGGAGGTGGTTTACCAACGTCAGCAGGGAGATGTGGGAGTCCTCCTCCTCCTCCTCCTCCTCCTCCCGGCAGGAAGGCCAGGCACAGTGCAGAGGTCCTCACCTCTGATTTTGCACCACTGTACTGTGGTTCCTGTGCTGCCGTGTGATCTCCATCATCCCTCTCCCTGCGCCTCCCCAGGCCCAGTGCTCGCAGCCGGCTCAGCTCGGGGCAGGTATGAACCGTCGCCATCTCTGCAGGGGTTTGTGTTTTGGTGATCTGACCCGGTGCCTGATTAGATCATTCCTGCCGCGCAGTGGAACCGCAGCTTCCTCTGCCTGCGAGCCGCAGTTCACTCTAATTGCGATTGAGCCGAGATCCCTCTTCTCTCCAATCGAAAGGGAAGAGTGAAAAATCATTTGCTGATCCTCTGGGGGTTGTAAAGGATTCCAGCAGCCTGGGAAACAGCTCTGCTTGGGGCTGGGAAAATGGTGTGGTGAAAATGATCTGGTTGTTATTTATGTTAGAGGGACAGAAAGAAGGAATTCCAGAGCAGCCAGAACAGAGCATCACGGGGATGGTCCTTGTCCCCTCGGGAATGGAGATTTCCATTCTGTCCTCGGGCGGGCATGGTGTTGGGAGGGCTGGTTTGACTGGGAAGAGCTTGGCTCTGTTCAGGGTAAGAGCCTCTGGAAACGTGTCGGGGTCACTGGTGGGTGCCCGTGGGGCCAGGCAGAGCGGGCAGTGCTGGGCTCGGGTGTTCTCCAGCTGCAGCTTCCCAGGGAAGCTGCCCCACGGAGAGAGGGATGGATCCTCGGTGCAGGGTTTGGGGCTCCTGCTGCGTTTATCAAGGTGTTTAAGGATAAATCGGCTGTAAGCGGTCTGTGCCCACGGGGGCTGAGCTCCTCCGGGCTGGAGCAGAGCTTGTGCTGCCCCGCGATTCCTGCCGGGAGGAGGCAGCGCAGGCGGGGGCTCCAGGGCTTGTGCCGTGTTCGCACGGAGCACGCAGGCACTCGGAACCGATCCTTTCCACCATGCGTTTATTTTTCCGTCGTGCTGGAGGTGCGGGCTCCGACGTCAGACGTGGCAGAGCCCCGGCAGCAGCGCAGGGGAGCCGGCAGCGTGCTCGGCTCAGCTCCGCTCCAGCTGCGCCGCGGTTTGGGGACGGGCGAGCCCAAGCGGTGTTTGCATTTGCACCGGTGATTAATCTCTGTAGCAGGGGAGGGAACTCCTGTTATGAATCAGGCTCATAACTCCCGGCACACACATTTCCAAAGCCCCGCTGAACTATTAATCCACCCGGCTCCCTGGGGTAGGGAGGATGGAGGGGGAAATGTCACCTTGTGGCAGGAGAGCTGTGATAGGCAGCCAAGTCAGCAGCTCCGTCTTGGAGATGGCTCCTGGTCTCCAGATCCCACCGATGGACCATGTGGCCTCGCGATTGATTTAAAAAGGAGAGAGGAGAGAAAAAAAAAAAGGCAACTGCTTCACTCTGGCTTTGCTGATGCTGAGAGGACAGATTTGCCTGCTGGCAGCTCTGCCATTAACTGGATGAGCTATTCAAGTGTGGGTTATGGATTTGGGATCAGCCTGACTGTGCTGGAGAAGACACACGGTGCTGAGCCCAGATGGATGTGCGGTCCAGGATGGGGCCCGGGGGGAGCTGACATGCTCTTTTCGGGAGCGGCAGAAGGTGGGATGGAGGAGCCTTCCCTGGGAGCAGATAACCTTGGAAGGGTGAGAAGCTCCTCCGAACTCTGGCCGGGTCCCTCCTGGCTGCACGAGAGAGATTCATGGGTGGGGGGAACACGTGCTGCAGCCCCCAGCAGCAGAAGGGCTGGAAGTGGAGCAGGGGAAGGGAGATGGGGATTGGGTAACAGGAGGTTCCTTCCACTGGGAGGGAGGGAGGAATTGGGAATTTCCCAGCAGCGCTGGGAGAGGAGCCATGCTTTCAGAGTCTGGGAACGACTTCCAGGCTGCAAATATCCCTTTCCAGCCCCAAAGCTGCCGCAAGAATCCTCACTGCTCCTGCAGGCAGCTGGCACCCGTGGCCCTGGCATCCCTGGGCTGCTGTGACAGTGCGAGAGTGAGCTGGACCCGCCGGCAGCCAGCGAGGGGAGGGGCCGGGATTTTGGTTTTGGCTCATGAGCATCGCTTGGACACGGAGCAGCAGAAGATGAAGCAGTCAGAAGTTGCTCCCAACCGCTTCATTTGGGCGGGATACGAGCGCTCGCAGCCTGGGATGCGCCCACAGTCCCGGCGTTGCCGTCTCCTTCCTCCGGGGTGGATTTGGCCCGGCAGTGCCAGTGCAGTGCAGGAAACACAAGCATTTTGATATTTTTTATTTTTATTTTCCATTTTTGCCACAGTTCCACAGCCCCTCTGTCGCACTCCTTGTTAAGCTGTTAAATCACTCCATTTATTTAGCACGAGCATTGCTGAGAGCTCATTTTTATCTTGGTGAAAACCAGACTTGCTCATGGGCACATAATGAAATTGTATAAATATACCCTTAGCTGGGAATCTAATTTATTTTTCCTGTTCATTATGGGGTAGAAGGCCATTATGAGATGTAGAACTTTTTTTTTTCCCAGTGCTGGAATTGAAGGGCTGGTGCGGGTACTTTTTATACTGATGATTTTGCCCTGATTCAATTTGAAGCTGGTTAGAGCTCAAATACTGAAGCGTAATTGACAGAGATCGGTGTGGGTTGCCATGCTAATGTCCTGGCTGTGGCTCTGTGGCAGTGCCGGACCGAGGCCGGGTGGAATCCGCGGTGTCCGAGAGGGGTGTGGGAGCGGAGATTCCCCCGAGCTGGGATGGCGGGGAGCAGCGGTGGCCCGGCCCCGGGGCAGCAGGAAATGAGCCCGTCCCTTTGTCCATCAGCGGGATTGATTTTCGACGGTATTGATACTGCTATAAAGTCCTGTTTATGGAGCTATAATTAAGCGGGGCCATTTAGCCGGCAGTGTTAAGTGCCGAGCAGATTTATGGCACGGCTCAGCCTTCGGCAGGGTTATATTTCAGCACGAAGCACACCAGGTTTTTATGTGTTCTGCGATTGTGTTCGTGTGACAGTGATTAGTATAATGGGGGCTTCCGGGGTCGTGTTGCCAAGCTGAGGAAACAGCAATTACGGGCCGCTGCAGTATCAACTTAATTGCATCCATTTGCAAGCGACACGGGCCCGGGTGCACGGGAGCAGCTGGCGGGGCAAGCCCTGGCACCCCGCATCCACCGGCCCCGGCCAGCCCCCGGCACCCCGGGGACTGGGATCTGCTGGGGCTCCGAGGGTCCGTCACCGGGCAGAGCGGGGGGCACTGTCCAGGCGCCGGGACACGCTCAGCTGGGCCGGAACCAGCGCTGCCGGGTTCAGGGTCCCTGGTGCTGGGGCAGTGGCTTGGGAGAGCCAGGGGGAACGTGCTTCTCCAGGAGCTGGCGGTGCTTCGGTGGCATCGCCAGGGCTGTGTGATCCCCCTGTTTCAGCCTCAGCCCATTGTCCATTCACCACGGGCAAGCGGCGGGGTGGCCACACAGCTGCAGCACCCTGGGTGCTCCCAGGGCTTGTCCCCATGTCCGGGGAGTGGGCAGGCCGAGCTCTGCAGCGGAGGGGAGGGGGCACAAAGCGATCCAAGGGCGAGAGGGCCAGCGGTGGCTTTGCAGCGGTGCAATTAGAGCTCACCTTGGTGTGCACTTGGCAGCCTTTCCTTTGAACTCTCCCCTGACGGCTTCCCTGAGATCTGGAGATTTACCAGCTCAGCCCTTCGTCATCGGGAGGTTCTGCAGAGCAGTTACAGATACCCAGGGAAGGCTGGGAGTGAGCCTCTCCTGAGCGTCAGGAATTCCTGTGCCCTCCCCTGGGCAGGCCCCATCCTTTAGCAGGACTTGGGGGTGCCGGGGCTGGCACAGGCAGGGCCTGTGGGTGCCAGGGCTGGCCAGCACCTCGTGCAGTTGTGCCACGAGCAGCCCGCAGCGGCCAGAGAGGGGCAGCTCCGTGGGAGCTGGGCAGGGTGCGGGTGTGTGTCCTGCTCTGGAACACTGGTCCCTGGCCTGGAGGCAGCGGGGCATCACGTGGGGCTCATGGATGCACTGCCACAAGTGCATCGAGGATCACAAGATCCCTTTGCCAGGTGGAACCAGGGCTGGGAGGGCATCTTCCTCGCTCTTGCCCTTGCTCTGTGCACTTTCCCAACTCGCTGCAGGAATTAGATGGGCTTTTGCCGACTAAGAGGTGTTAAACGGCTCTAAATACTCTTCACACTGCAATATCTCCACCACGGCGTTTAATCGAGTGCCACAGAAATGCCTATAAATAAACGTAATGCGCCTGTGCCAGTTCCCTCCCACGGCATCTCGGAGCTCGCAAGAAAGTCGGCAAGTGGCTTGTGCTGGGGCTGCAGCTCCTGCCCTCCCCTCCCATTCCTGTCCTCCTCTCCCCTCTCCACCCCTGCCCTTCGTTCCCCGTTCCTACCCTCTTCTTTTTTCCCTTTTTCCCCACTCTGAGAGTGAGGGGATCCAGCCCCGGAGCCTGGGGATGTCAAACCACTCGCCATCCCACTGGACTGCAGCTGCGAGACTGGGGATGGGAGGTCTGGAAGCAGCAGCCCAGTCCTGGCCCACAGGAATCAGCCAGCACAGCCAGGAGCAAATGCAGGTGTAGAGAGTGAGCAGCGGGGAGGGGACGGAGCGTTTCGAGGCTGTTTATGCTGCTCTTGCATCCGTACGTGAGTCCTTTGTGGTTGGAGATCCGCATACACCAAACCAGATGGATTTCCCACCAGGCTGCCTTAAATCTCCGGCATCTCAGCCCTTGAGTCCAAGCAGACAAAATGCGTGTGGGGGGCTTTAGCTGCTGCAAAAGGCGCTTTATCTGTTGCTTTGGGGCTGCTGCTGCACGGCAGTGCCTCCTGAGAAACGCTGCGAAATTCCTTCCACGTTCCCTTCCCGGAGCCTTTATTACAGAAAATAAACAGTCTTAAGGAAAGGGGCAGCGGGCACTCCTTGGCAGCTCTGGGTGCTCCTTGGCTGTGCCAGGTGCTCCTTGGCAGCTCTGGGTGCTCCTTGGCTGTGCCAGGTGCTCCTTGGCGTCCCTGTGGCCGCAGGGCAGGGGACAGAGCTGGCTGCGTGTGCAGGGCTGTCCCTTTTGGCACTCCCTGACCGGGCTGCTCTGTGTTCCCCAGGCGGGCACTGGGGGGGCTGTGGGGTGCCTGGGGCACCCCTGTGCCGGCACCCTCTCTCCGAGGGAGCCCTGGGGCCTCGCTGAGGATCCTCAGCCAAACAAGATCCCTAAATAGGCTCCTCAGCCTGTCAGTTGACTGCCTCTTCAGTGCTGATGAGCCACTCTGGTGTTACTATTTAAAATCCTAATTGCTTTAATCAGCTCGCCTTTAGCCACCGCAGCCAGCGAGTCCAGGGGCTGAGAGCGCTCCCGCTCGCCTTCCGCCCGCAGCCCCCCGCGCTCCCCGGCGCAGCTGCGGCCGGGCACCCAGCGAGCACCCAGCGTCCGCGGGGGCACCCGGCACTGGCCCCGCAGGTGCCTGGCATCCCCGTGGGCATCCAGCATCCCTGCGGGCCTCCGGCATCCCTGTGGGCATCCAGCATCCCCGTGGGCATCCAGCATCCCCGTGGGCACCCAGCATCCCTGTGGCTCTGCACTGGCACATGCTGGTGGCACAGCTGGTAGGACAGCAGTGGGACAGCAGTGAGACCGTGGTGGGGCGACTGCAGAGCTGAGCACGAGTCCCCTGGGCAGGGGGAGGACAAGAACTTTAATGGATGAGGAGAAGAGGAGCTGCTGTTACCATGAGCTGACAGATGCCAGCACTTTAATGAGCTGGGAATTCCCATGTCCTCTCCCTGCGCTCGCCTTCATCACCGTGAATTCTCTTCCAGGGTAAAAGCAGCTTCCTCCTTGGATTTCAGTGCCCACCAGCCCACTCCTGCCTTCCTGGCTCCTCCAAGCACAGCCTCGGGGTGTTCCTCCATCCTGAACAGGTGCGGGGCGCGGGGGCGCGGGGCAGAACTCTCCCGGGGCTGCACTCGCAGCCAGCCTCGCTGGGATGGTGGGAGATGCCGGATTAAAATAGCGCGGCGCTTCCCTGGCGAGGGAGCCTTGCGGCAAAGACACCCACGCGGCTGCGCCGGGGAGGACGAGGAGGAGGAGGATGCTGCTGATCGGCGCCTGACACCGGCTGCGCTGGGCAGGGGCAGGAGATGCAAAGACCCAAATCTGTGGGATCGGGTTCCCTGCTGCCGCTGAGGAACTCCTCCTGGCCGTCGTTGCCCCTCTCCGGTTCCCCTCGCGGGAGTGTGGCACAAGGGCATCCCCAGGGCTGGTTCCCTTCCTCGGCAGGAGGCTTTGCACTGGCAGGAGCTCAGCTGGGCCGGAGGGACCTGGCAGAGGAGGGGCGGGGATGCCGGGGTGCTGAGCGCTGGCAGGGGCCGCGGGCCGGGAGGAAATGAGCAGGAAGCTGCCCGCTGTGGCCGGTGGTGCCGAGCTCCCCGCCGGGGCTGGCGGGCTCTCCGCTGCAGCTCCTCCACTCCTGCCAAGCCTGGCAGCGGGGAAGGCGTTTGCCAGGGGCCGGTGCTGGCACCCCGGGTGTGAGTGCCAGCTCTCGGGGACCGGCTGCCCCTCGCCTTCTGTTGTGCCGTAGCTTGGCTTCTCCAGGGCACCACGTCCCACCTGCAGCCCCTCCGCCTCTGCCAAGTGAGCCCAGGTCCCCATCCCGCCGGGTGCGTGGCCGCTCCACCTCCTGCCCCCCACCTCCCCCTGTGCTGGGTTTGGGGGCGGAGTGGTGTCTGCAGCCCTGGGAGCACCTCTCCCCTGGGGCCCCCCACACCCATCCCTGTGCCACGGCAGCCTGCCCACCGCTGGCATTCCCAGTGATGGATGGGTGACATGCGGCAGCGGCCCCGGGGCTGTGTTGTCCCAGAATATTCCTGGATGAGCAGAAAACCTCATACAGGGGATTGTTCAACTCGCAGCAGCCTTCCTGGGGAGTGAGGACATCTCCGCATTTATTCAAGGACATCCCTTCTCAATTAAATCCCTGCATGGGCTAAACAAGCGGGCTGCTGAGATCAAAGGGGGTTTTTTTCCCCTCTTTTTTTTTTTTTTCCCAATCGTTTAAATGATGCAGTGGAGGGAGCGTGGTGTATTTGCCTTCCACACGCCTGGTGGGGAGGAGAAACTGCCATTAAATTCCCATGAAGGTGTTTCCCTGTGCTAATGTGGGACTGGGGGAGTTTGCAAGTGGTAGCCACGGGGTGATGGCACCGGGCGGCCGCAGTGGCCGCGGGCGAGCCCAGAGATGCGGGGTTGCTGGGGTGGGGTTGCCCACCTGGAGCCGCGTGGCCGGTCGCCAATTTGCCGCAGCCTCGGTCGCGGGGTGCAGCGGAGGGTCCGGGGGGCTCAGCCCTGCCTGGCCACGCTCCGGGGCTGCAGCCCGGGTGTCCCCCCACTCCGCCTCGGGCTCCTCAGGGATTGATGGTGTCGTTAAAGCGTCAGGCTGGCCCGGGGCCGGCCCCGCTGCCGGCTGGGATTTATGGTGGAATCTGCCTCGGTGAAGGTTTTATCACCGCTGTTAAAGAGCCGAGCGTGTGCCGGGGGCGGCGGTGCCGGGGGCCGAGCAGGGGGCGTCTGCTCTGCCGATCATCGCTGGTGATGGGGTCACTTTCCTGGGCACCCTCAGATGGGGCAGTGCCACCGAGGATGCGGCAGCTGCCTGGGGCGGCACCGTGGGGCCGCGCTCGGTGGCAGCCCTGACCCCGCGGGGTCAGCCCTCCCTGCAGCGGCGCGTGGGACGCCGGACGAGGTTTTTGGGTGTGCGGCGCTGTTCCGGCCGTGCCCGGCCCTGGGGCCTGGCTGCGCCCCTCGGAGCCGGCCGAGTCTGACCGCTGCCCACCGCGGTCTGACCTCCTCCCGCTCCCTCTGCCATGGATCTGTCAGTTAAGAAATCGATCCTTTGCCACCAGCCCGGTCTCCTTTTTCCTTTTAAATGGTGTCACTCTGCTATTTCCTGGCCTCTCTAATAGATTTTTATATAATCACTACAGTGCACTTTTAAAGAGCGATAGATCACGTTCATTGCTTTTCCCCGTGATTAATTTCCCATAATAGTCCTCTGTAACACCAAGGCAAAGAGAGGAGAGCAAAGAAAACCCCCACATTATCCACTTTGTGCTCCGAGTATAAATGAATTAGATTTAATTTTTGTTTAATTGTTTCCATAGCTCAGCCTCTGCTAACTTTGCAGGATAATTTATTTTGCAGTCTTGGGGAAAAGAAGGAAAGAAGGTCCCTGTGCCGCGCTTTGCCCGCAGCAGCCGTTAATTACAGCTGATTGCCTTCCCTGCCTGATGGAGCCGTGGATTGGAGGGTCCTGTCACACCCCAGGGCCGTGGCGGGTGGGCTGAGAAGAGCCGAGCTGGGCATGCGGGATGTTCCCATGCGCCTTCACATCCGAGGAGCGTGAGGCCTGAGTGGTGCGTTCCTCTCCCTGCCAGGGACCTTGGCCTCTGGGAATCGTGTCCTGTATCCCCTGCCTGGTGCCTGGACAGCAGGGAGAGGAGGCTCTGGGAATCACTTCCCAGCATCCAACATCCTCCACTCTGCCAGCCCACGGCCACCGCCGAAACCGGGCCCGTCCTGCCCCAGCAGAGCCTGGGGAGAGCCGTGGGACGGAGCCACCGCGTCCCCCTCCCGCTCGCCCATTAATCACTGACTGCGGGGGCACCGGGCCCTGCTTAAAATGCGCCGGCAGTGCCGAGGTGAGAGCAGGAGCTCGAGAGAGCCGCGGCTAATCTGCTCCCTCGGAGACGGGCTACCTTCGGCCTGTTAATCAGTTGCAGTAATTACAATCCCAACTTTACATGTGGAATGTTAATTAAAGGACGGGACATGGGGCTCTGCAGCCCGGCAGCAAGTGGTGTGCCTGGTGGTGAGGGGTTGGAGGGGCTGGGGGTCCTGGGGCACCCCCCACACCTCCGGCTCATCTGCTGCTCCCTTCACTGAGCGTGGAGATGGGGACGGGCTGGGGCGATGCCAGGCAGGGGGCAGGCAGGCTGTGGTTGCTGGCACTTGGCACTGTCGTTAAAGCGCGGTTCCGTGGTGGCTGCTGCTTGCCTCTAAAATTGCTTTGCTGATGTGGATGGACGGATGGATGGATGGATTGATGGATTTGTTGGGAAACAGGATAATGCAACTGGAGCTCCACTGCCCTTCCCGCTTCCTGCCCTGGCCCTGATTTCCCCATAACCTCCCCGGTGCCCCTGAGCCTCTCCTTTTCTGGGCTCTGTGTCTTTGTCCTGTGCTCCGGCCTCCGAGCATCACCGTGAGCTTCTGCAAGATTCGCTCCTGTGTGTTCATCCCGTCTGCACTGGGGAGCCCAAAGCTGGACACGGGACCCAGACATGGCCTTGTGGGGGGCGATGTCAGGGCTGGCCGGGGTCACACTGCTGGCCTGTCCCTTGGTCCCAGAAGTGCGTTCCTGCCCGTCCACCCACGGGCAGCTCAGCTCCCCCATGGGAATGGGGCTCGGCAATTTACTTCCCGAACTTCACGGGGTCCCCCTGAGCAGCAGCTCCGCTCCCTGTCATACCCATCCTCCTCACTGGGGAGGAGACCCTTGCAGCTCCTGCCCTGGCTCGTGCCCTCACGGGGTGCTGGTGCCTGTGCCAGGAGCTGGCAGGTGCTGCATGGGGCAGCAGGGGCCTGGGGGGCTGTGCAGGTTCTGCAGGCAGAGCCCCGGTTCCTGGTCTCTGCCTGGTCCCTGTGCTGTCCCTGCCTCTGCAGAGCCCCGTGCCATGAGGCTTTGAGCAGCATCGTCTGACCGGCACCGAGCCGCAGTTGTCCCTTCGCTGTCCCCAAGGAAGACGCGCTGCGCTGTCAGCCTGTGGCCCCTCCGGCTGCTGCATCGGT
The DNA here is from genome assembly GCA_013398855.1 of Mohoua ochrocephala. NCBI lineage: Eukaryota > Metazoa > Chordata > Aves > Passeriformes > Acanthizidae > Mohoua > Mohoua ochrocephala. The sequence goes on along the minus strand of VZTA01016089.1, from coordinate 3,755 downwards.
GCCCTTGGCTGCACTCCCTGGCCCAGGGGGCCGGGGAGCCCCGGGGGTCGGGGCTGCCAAGAGGATCCTGTGGGTCCTTGGAATGGCTGAGAGCCTGGGTGCGAGACAGGAGCAGATCCCAGCAGAGCCCCCCCTGAGCTGGAGGTGGCGGGCGCTCCTCACCCGTCCCTGCGGATGGTGCAGGTGCTTTTTGGAGGAGGGATGGTGGGGAGAACCTGGCAGCCGGTGGAGGTGGAGACCAGCCCCGGCATGGCTGGGGGAGTCATTAAAACCCCGGTCAGCAGCGGGGAGCGGCGCTGAGCAATCTGCTGGGGCGTCAGTGCCCTGGATTATTGCTGTGAGCAGCTGAAGGAGAGCAGAGAAGAGGCGTGAGCTGAGAGGAATGACAAAGAGGGGAAGGAGAGGAAGAGGCCCTGGAGGAGGAGGAGGAGGAGGAGGAGGAGGAGGAGGGGGAGGCTGGATCAGTGCTGCAGGCAGTGCAGGGTGCTCCAGCAGTGATGCTCTGCTGTCCCAGCAACTGCCTGGTCCCTGCTGCCTGGGCAGGGTGTAGTGTCCCGATACACGTCCTGTTGGCCCCGGGTGCCCTGTCCCTTGGCAGCCCCCTCCCCGCAGTCCCTGGGGCTGCCAGGCTCCTTTCTTGTGTCGCTTTTGTTTACCCGACAGAGAGGTGGAGTTCTCAGGTCACTCAGATCCTGCTGTCACTTTCCCATGGGGTCTTAACCAGGTTCACTAAAGCTCCTCTGTCTCTTCAGCTGTGCCGGCCATAAATCTGGGGAGGTCTCACCGGGCACTGGGCTGGTGCCAGTCTTTAGATGATCTGGCTTCTTGAAATAAGGAATGCTTTTCCTGGCATTTCTAACTCCCTCCCATCACCGGCGGTGTTGGAAAGGGCAGGGGGGAGGACGCGTGCGCTGCGGCTCCGAGGCAGTGCCGGGAGCTGCGGCCGCGTGGTGCCTGGGAGGGCCGGCAGGTGCAGAGCCCTGTGCGGGGCTGGCTCGGGTGCTTGGGTGAGTCCTGGGGGTGCCATCCCAGAGCCTTCGCCGCTGAGGAGCCTCGGCAGCACGAACGCTGCACCCAGGTAAGGGGACGAGGGACTGGCTCTCCCCAGAGCGGCGCGCCGTGCCAGGCAGGCACCGCCGTGGCAGAGCTGGGCACTCCAGCTGGTGATGGCCCGTTTTGCCAGCGCGCCTGACCAGTGCTGCACTGGGGAGGAGCTGTGCTGGTGGTCGGTGTTTCTCCAAGAGGAGCCACGTTGCGTGTTTGTTCCCCAGGCTTGGGATGAAGGACGATCCCTCAGGACCTTGCTGGCCTGGAGTAGGACAGGGTGTGAGCGTGGCTGGAGCCGCCGGTGTTCTGGGGCTGAGCGTGGCAGCTGTTGTGGGGCAGCCAGGGCACGGGAGTCCACCTCAAGCCAGGATGAGAATTCCCATTCCCTGGCACCCGGCCCTGCGTGGTTTCCAGTCAGTGGCCGATGGGGAGGGACGGGGTTTGAGATCCTTAAGGAGAGGAAGAGCAGGATGGATCTGATGGACACATCCCCAGGGAGCTAAGTGTCACCTTGAGGGCCCAGTGTGTGTGTGCAGGCAGGGCTCCATGGCAGGAAGGCTGCTGGAACTGGGAGCAGGGCCCTTGTGTGGCTGTGGTGGTTTTGGCCTCTCCCAGCTGTGCCACGGCAGCAGCAGCTGCTTGTGGGGAGACCTGGAAGAGCCCAGTCTGGATCCACTGCTGTCCCCCTAAACTGTGTGAATCTGCTGTTGCCTCTGGTTGACCCCCCCAGGCCCTTTCCTCCCATCTTGGAGCTCCTTGGATCTGCTCTGGGGTCTTTCTCTCTCCCCCTCGGTCCTCAGGTACTGTTTGCAGCCACACTTTGGCCACACGGGAGGTGGCTCCTGGAGGCCGGAGCGCTGGTCCCAGAGCTTCTGCCAGCACAGATCCCACCTTGGGATCTTCATCCATCCTTCTGTGCTAGAAAGTGCTGGCATTTCTCCATGCAGCAACTTCCTCCTGGCAAAGCCCCAGCTGGATCACCGGGAGAGACACACTGAGGCTCTCTGTATGTTTCCCCCGTGTGCTCCCTGACACACGTCCCTGCTGGGGGAGGTGAAGCCTCCTGCCACCTCCCTTGGTCCCCGTCCCCTGTGGAGACCGGCTGCTCGTGGGGATCCTGCGGATGCACCTCCTCCTGGCTGGGGAAGGGGACGGGAGCCTGCGGCAGCTCATGAGGGGCGAGCCAGTGGGATGTACCCAGCTCTCAGCTCTCTCTCTGTCAGGCTGCCCTCCCTGGGTGCTGGGGACGTGGCGTGGCTCTCCCAGCGGTGGGCCGGTGCCGTGGGGTGGCCGGTGTGGGAGCCCATGGCTCTGGTGTCACACAGCAGAACCCAGCCCCGCGTTCCGGGCAGCCCCTTCCTGCAGCAGCACCAGATGCTTCCCCTGCAGTTCGAGTTTTCCCATCTCATTCATTTTAGAGATTAATTAAAGCGTTTCCCCTCCCTCTCTCCCAACCAACCTCCCTCCCTCTCTTTTCCCTGTTCCATACAGCTGCACATGGATTTTAGGGTCATGCTTGTTTACATCAGTTATATTTACATTAATGGGTGTTTGTTTTAGGAAAAACAGCAGAAATCCCATAAAAACAAATGTTCTTTGTGTCCCCCAACTGGTCCTGCAGCCCCACTGGGGTGGGGACGCCCCGGGCAGCCTGACTTGCACCCCCCCAGCAGGTCTGCACAGAGAGCTCTGCCGGGGCACGCGGCATCTTTTGGGTACCGCTGTGAAGTGACCTCCGGTGCTTACAAGGTGGTTGGGAGGGTTTTCCACGCGCCCCTGGGTCCCATGCCGGGCGGTGGCAGCCAGGTCAGCTGCCCGTGTTCGCCAGGGATAATCCCCCATCCTGGCGTGGGGATGCTGCTAAACCGCCTTTGATGGGGCAGGCAGTGGGCTCGTTCTTTCATCGGGAGGTTGGATGAGGGAGAGCGCTAAGAAGAAGAAAGAGAAAGGGGAGGAGGAACGATAATTATTTTTTCCAATGGCTCTGAGCTGCTGGATGCCTTTAAAGTTGCCTTTGTGTTCCCGTGGGTCAGGCCGGGAGAGCTGGCCCGGAGCGGCGTGGCGCGGCCGCCTTTGTCGGTGGGGCCGCGGTCTCGGTTATTAACCGGGATACGGAGACCCAGAACCTCAGATCTTCTGTGCAGCTGGTGGGAGGAATGTGCAGGGCTGCCTTATCACGCTCATTTAACTGGTTAATACATCTTCAGAGCAAATAATGCGGGCTGGGGGTGAACTGCTTAACCAACCTCATTACTATTGTGCATTTAGCAGCTTGGAGAAAGATAATACCTTTCAGGTTTGACCCAATTTTAGTTTTTGTTGTCATAACCATGGAAAATCGACCTTCAGAGACCCTCAGCAGTGAGCCTGAATAGGAAGTGATTTACAGCAAAAGTGCCGTGTGGAATGCTTAATGCACTTGTGCAGGAAAACAGACTGCGACCAGCTCCTGGCATCCCTTCGCCACAGCGAGGGCTGCCCCGGCTCCTGGCACCCCTGTCCCTGCTGCAGGGGCTGCCCTGGCTGTGCCCTCCGTGTGGGATGAGGCTGGCACAGCGGTCCTGGGGCTGTGCTCGCCTGTGTTTCCCTCACTGCGCTGCCGGCCGCTCCTCGGGTCAGCCGGAGCGGGGCTGGCCTGGGCACCACTGTGGCCAGGGCTGCAGCTGCTCACTGTGGTGGTGAGGGACCCCGTGGTCAGTGTGCACCCC
>VZTA01016085.1:0-14829 GCA_013398855.1 Mohoua ochrocephala | reverse complement strand
TTTCCAGGACCGCTGCAGTTTTTCCAGGGCTGCATCCCTGCAGGTTGGGAAGCAGCAGCGGAGCAGCCGAACCCGAGGGATGCTGTTTGGATGCCCGCAGCGAGCAGCTCTCTGCTCCTTGATAGGCGTTTCATTATTGATCTCCTGCTGCAATATTAATGGCAGCAGAATCCCTCTGTAAGCTGCAATAGCGTTCTGTGCCCGGCATGGAAAGTGGTGTAAATTGGATCCATGAATTATTAAGGAGTTTTGGAATTGTGTGGTCTTGGCGGAGCGTTTACGGCTCCCCTGGATGTGACTCTGGTTTTATGGGCTCGCAGCTGTCTCGGGGAATGATTCGGGTGTTGCTTGAACTGATTTGTGATGTGATGCAGCAGAATTCGGGCTGAATGAGAAGTGGCTGCTCCGTGCAGGATTTCTGCATCCTTTTAAACTCTAATCTTCCATTTTTTACTCATTGTGCCTTTCTGCACAGGGTTTCATCCCGGCGTTGTTTTTGCCCTGTCTGACCTGCATTATACAATCCCAAACGCTGTAAGTGTTAATATAAAAAAAACCCTGCCTGTATTTATTCCAAACTTCTTGCTGAAATGTAGAGATCTCTCTCCTGGTTTGTTGTACAAATACATTTAATACTTGTGTAAGCCAGAGCTGAAATGAGACACTGATAAGGCAGAGATTAGGAGGGGCTCAGCAGCAGCATTTCGTTGGAGTGTTTGTACAGGATTTAGTTTTGAGTTATTCACATAATGGAATGTGTTTTTAAGGCACGTTCAGCCGACTTACTGCAGGTATAACAATGATTCCGTCACTGACATCCCTTTGCCTGCCCAAATCCTCTGTGTTTCCTGCAGAGGATGCCTCACCAGTGACATCTCCTGCCCCAAAAATGCCCTTTTCCCTTTGGCTCCTGGCACTGACTCAGTGCTGAAATGGCAAAGTGAAATCTGCCCACGGAGATCTGTCTGTGTGCAAAGGTGTTTCCTGGCCAAGGGAAGAAATAAAGCTGGGAAGAAATGTGCTGGGTTAGTTTGTTGCCTGCAGTGATGGTGGGCTGTCACTGGGAAATGCACAACAACTCAGTTCTGGGGTTTTCTATCACTTTTATCCCCTCTGTAAAAAGGAAAAAGTGCTCAGTCCTGAAAACTTGGCTTAGCCGAGATTTCCTTTTTCTAATGTACAACAATAAATTTTTTGGTAAGAATGAGAGATCTGAGCAGGTAAAACCAAAAACCAAAACTGTAAATCAGGCAGAGCCGAGAGGAGACATAAACTAACAAAATTGATGAGTGATAGGAGTGACAGTTTTGGGATTCTGATGTTGGGAACAGGCAGCTCATTCCCACAGGAGTGTGAGGATGCCCCAGCAGCTGGCAGGAGTGCCAAGAACAGCTGTTCCCTGAAAATAACACACAGACAGGGATGCAGCAACCAGGATCACCAGGAAAAACGAGGACTTGGTTCAGTAGCACAATGAATTTTAAAAAGGAAGCAAAAAACAAGAGATTTACAAGGGAAGAAGTGAAAAGTGTGTTACTCATGTCACTTGTAGAAGATCAGGGCAAAATAATCAGGTCAGCTGGAGGATCCACCTCCTACTCCTGAGTTTTGTTGCTCTGGAGAAAATAATTTAGAATGAAATATCCAACTCCACATCCATGGCAAGATCTCACCCTTCTGAGCTCAGTCGATTGCAGGTTTCCTGATGGTTGGGTGTTCCTTTAACTCTTGTGGGGTTTGAGTTTCCTTCCCTTTCACCCAAATCGATCTCTTTTATCTGGAATAACTTATGGAGGAAGCTGAGCTGGAGCTGCTGTGGTTCATCGTGGTGCTCCTCCCAGACCAGCAGAGCAGTTTTGTTTGGGCCAGACTGGGATGAACTGGGAACTCGATGCCTTCAAACACCCCTTTGCCGTGGCTGTGGGGTTGTGATGAGGGCTGAGTGGCTGGGTTTGGGTTGGTTATAAGAGTTGGCACTTCTGCCTGTGATCCTGAGTCCCAGAGGTGCCCCAGGAGCTGCTGGTGTCCTGTCCGTGTATTCCCAAGGGTGGGACCACGCTCCATGAGGTTCAGACCACATCTGCTTCCACCTTGGCATTTGCTCCCGTAATTTTTTACCTCCCTTGGTTCTTTCAATGGAATTTTTTGTCCAAAAGAAAGGCTGACTCTGGTGAATGAAAGTCAGCGTGATCCCAACTTGAAGCTAACAATGAAGATTCCTGCTTACAGACCCTCTGGTTTGCAGAATATTTGATAAAGGATCTGTAAATATTTCTTTACCAAGAGCTGCAATTCCTCAGCTTCAGAGCAGTTTTCACTCCTAACCCTTCCCTCACCCTGCTCACTGTTTCTTTTGGTAAATTCCATCTTGATTGTCTTTTGCCCTTTAATCTTGTCATCTTTGCTGGTTGTCCTTGGAGGATTATTTTCCTTTGCATTCCTAGCCTTGGTTTCTGCTGGAATATGCTGTGGATTGCTGGAGCTGCAGTGCTGGGCTTTTCCTGAGGAGTAAAACCTTGATTTAAACAAGCCATAAATAATGTTTGTACCCCGTGTTTGACGGGATTGGATGTCTCAGTACTGAGTCTTGTTAATTTAAATTTGGGTTTCGTGAATGTCTTCAATCGTGCTGCGCAATGTCACTTAAAACATTTAATTATTCAATAATATTAATTGATCTGCAGCCTGTCTTTCTACTAATCTGATACAACAAAGTTTGCAAATTGCTGCTGAGAGCAGGATTGTGGTGGAACAGCTTTCAGATTGCAGCAGAAAAGCCTTTGTGTAGCCACGTTCAGATGATAGATGCTTTCCCTGTTAAATACAGGGCTGAGTCTAAATGGGTTCACGTTATCATTTTGTTTGCAGATGTCAAAAGCTCATTAATTTAAAGTCAAACTCCCTACCTTGCTGCCTCAAATTGCTTTTAAATTACACATGTGCTGATCAATCTTGAAAAGCCCAAATTAAAAACTCAGCGGAGGGCACGTTTCAAGGCCACAGATCCAGCACTTAATTCTAATCTGTTTTCCACAGGCAAACCTCCCACTCCAGCACTGGTTCCCGGCAGCAGAAGTGGGGGGAGAGGAAGTTGTAGAGACTTAAATATTTCTGGGAAGGCAAGAGAGGAAAGGAAAAGGTGGAAACAGGGAACTATATTTAAATAATGACCTATTTGCATTTCATAGTTTGAACTATTGGGAATAGACTTAGGAACTCGTTGTGTTGAGATATTGGTTGTGTCATAAGGGGGCATTTTTCAAGGAGGAACCTCAAATCCTGGGGTCAGTTTTGGGCCCCTCAAGGCAGGAGAGACCCTGAGGGGCTGGAGCGTGTCCAGGGCAGGGAACGGAGCTGGGAAGGGTCTGGAGCCCCAGGAGGGGCTGAGGGAGCTGGGAAAGGGGCTCAGCCTGGAGCAAAGGAGGCTCAGGGGGGCCCTTGTGGCTCTGCACAAGTCCCTGACAGGAGGGGGCAGCCGGGGGAGGTCGGGCTCTGCTCCCAGGGAACAGGGACAGGAGGAGAGGGAACGGCCTCAGGCTGGGCCAGGGGACGCTCAGAGTGGACATTTGGGAACAATTCCTTCATGGAAAGGGCTGTCCAGCCCTGGCAGAGCCGTNGGTTGGACTCAATGATCTTGAACCTTTCCAACCTAAACGTTTCCATGATTCTGTGATCTTATTCCATTTTTAAGTCCTTCTCGATTTCACCTGAGCACAGCATGAGCTGGGACACCCAGGGAGTGCAGCTGAGCTCTCTGCAGTCACATCTTCACTTTTCCCTTTTTTTACTCTCTTTGACGGCTGAACTGCCCGAGTTATTTACAAGTTTTGTGCACGTGTAACTCGAGCTGTAATTCGTCCTGAAGAAGCCCGAGAACTGCTGCACTGCATCAAACTATTTACCCTTGAAATTTGGCCTCATTTACCAGCATTTTCCAAGGAAGAAACCTGAATCATTTCCTTGGAAAATCACTGAACCCTCAGAACTTTCTCTGCGAGCAGAGTTTTACGTTCCTATTTTCAGGAATTAACACCGTGCAGGAGGCTGGTGCTGCCCGTGTTCTTTCAGGGCAGTTTTGCTCTGTGTGCTTTTCCTGGAATGGGATTTAAAGATGGCCAGGCCGTCCCTGAGGCTTTTTCCCCTCATTCCGAAGGCCGTCACCGGGAGCTGTAATCGGAACCAGCTCCGGAGCGTGGGAAAGGAGGAAAGGAAGGAACTGTCCTGCCAGACAGCGTTTGCAGAACTGTGCCCAGCTGTCCAGGGGCTGGGGGATGGGAGAGAGCAATGGTGGGGTAATTTTTCAGCTAGAAATGCACTCACAGCTGTGTATTACTTTTCAGAAGTGCGGCAAATGGTTTTTAAAAATTCTTAGTTTTTCCCTGAGTTGAGATCTATTTGAAACTCTTCAATTCAGTGCCTTCCACCAGCTCTCCTGGTCTCCTAAAGCTGAACATGAACCATGTCTTGTGCTGTTTTGTGTCCATCCAGCGGTGCTTTGGACACCTTTAACCATCTTAAATGACCATGTTCTTATTCAAAGATATTTGATTCATTCTCTGTGATGAGGGAAAGGAGTTTGGAAGATGAACCAGTTGAGTTTCAGCCTTGGGTAATGTACATTTCACACATTTATGTCTATGCAAAGGTAGGAATTGATTCTTACCACCAAAAGAAATGAATCAAAGCCAACAGAACGAGGCAAAATAGAGTAAAATATTTTTAAGGTGCGATTTCTGTACAAGTAACAACGATCACTATGGTTAGACAAAGTGCATGGATGGTTCAAATGGGAATAAAGCAAGGTGGGATTTAGGGATTGGATTCAAGTGAAACTTCAGCCAGTTGATGTTTAGCTCCCGGGGCTGGAAGTGGCTTTGTTGGGGAGCAGAGGTGTTGGGAAAGGCAGGATGAAGAGAGCCATGAATCGAAGTGAGGGCTGTGGGGATGCCCAGGGCCGGTGGCCGATGGACAGGAGATGAAAATCCCACCTAAAGGACAGGGTTTGCAAGATGGGCTTGGAGGATCCCATCTCTGCTCTTCACCTTCCCAGCATGACCAGGTACGGGGAAGAACTTGGAGCTGGTGAGGGCGATGGGCTTTGAATTTCTGCTTTGAACAGTCAGAGCCTGGATGCAGAGAACACCTTGCACGTGTAACTTTATGTGCATAAAAGACTTTGTCATAAAAATTGATTTTCGTAGCAAGATCTGCCCTCATTTTTTAATGATTTGAGCGTGGCTGAGCTGGAGCTTTCACTCAGTTAAACTCATTTCCCAACTGCTTTTCATTTGGAGATGGAAAACGCCGTGGCTTTGATGGTGGTTGTTGAAAGTTGCTTCAACGTGTGAGGATAAAACAAAAAAGGTGGAATTTTAGAGATTATATGAAACAAAAAAGATGGAATTTTAGTGGAAGTATGAAACAAAAAAAGGTGGATTTTAGAGAAAATGTTGTATTTCTCTGGAGTGTTTTCTCCCAGAGGTGATACAAGCCCTTTGTTGATGTCCAGTGGGCTGCTGCTGCCTGCAGGAGCCACAAGCACCAATTGTTTTGGGGAACATGACTGGCTCTGGCGCTGAACACTGCAGCCATTCATGGGCGCTGCCTCCAGGGCTCACAGGAACCTTTATCCCTGCAGGGAAACTGGAATTTTCCTTGGGGACAGAAGCAACAAAGCCCAAGGGGGGAAAATGAGCCCGTTCAGCAGCAATTTGTTCCATCCTGTCAAGGGCAAGGCAGGAGCGTAGGGGAGTCCCCTCTTCCCTCAGCCAAAGGCAGGTGAGGGCATTTCTTGGTATTTGGGGCTGCTGGTTGTGTTTTATGGAGGGGAGGTTTATTTTTCTGTTAATCTCACTAGGTCAGGAGGGCGTGATGCTTTTCTTAAAAATTCCTCATAGTATTCGTCTTTTTATCGTAATTTTATCTATAAAAATACTGTGTTAATTCTGTATGCATTGATGAATTGTATCTGCGGGCTGTAAACGTGGCAAAACATTGCGATTTCAGGTGGAAAAGGAACTTTTCAGGCCACTTGCAGCACCTCAGATCAATAATTAGAGTGATGCAGCACATAAATATCACAGGCAGCGATGCATTTGCACAATTGGAGGCATCAGGGATTTGCTGCTTAGGGGGTTTGCAGCAGTTGAGCAGGAGCTAATAAATTATCCAAGGTATTAAAGAGATTCTCTTAATTTGCAGGGGCGAAAAGAAACAACACTCAGCAACCACAGAGGCATTTGTGTAATTTCCAGCTTTGTGTTTAAGAACTCCCATGAGAACCTCTCAAAACCACCAGGTGTTTTCTGGCTTTTTAAGTCTCCCTGGAAACGTCTAAACAATTGCATCACGCCGCTGCTCTTTGATCTGGGTCTTTAAAAGCTGTAACTCTTGTTTAATTGCAGCACGGGATGTTTGGCAGTAGGAATTTGGGAAATAGTGGCTCCTTAAAATAGCTCCAAGCCGAAGGCATGGTGAATAGATGATGAATTCTGGTTGTATCAGGATAGTAAACAGTGGCAGTCGGTAGTTGTTGTAGTAAAATTAATTTTGGGGTCGTTGGGGCAGCAGTGTTGGTGTGTTTCTTTAGTTTGGATTTTTAAAAAATTTATTTTAATTCCAATTAAACCCAATTTAAATAATCGAGCAAGATTCGTGTTTATGGCAGCAATGCCCTGGCGTTGCTGGGTCCCAAAAAGGGAATTTCTCCATACCGAATCCCCACAGCCCATTTTGCTTCTGGATTCCTTGGGAGCTGTTCATTGGACCTCGTTTTTCCCAAGTCATGCAGGCAGGTATTAAACACGTTTATGCTGACGTGGCTTTCTGGAGGAAGAATGGGCAAACGAGGCATGCCCTGTTTATGAATTTCTGGAATGCTAAAATCAGCCCTGTGCTCTTTTTCCAAGCAAACAAAGCCGGGACAATGGGGAAGGGATGTTGTTACTGGGCCTCTGGGACGCTCCTACTGCATTGTGCTTTGAAATAGGCTTTAATAAATCTGACCTGATACCCTGAGCAGGATAAGAAGCTTTCCTTAGTTTGGGAATGTCTCTGCTGGTGTTGTTTGAGACTGTCTTGGGTGTCTGTCCATGAGTTTTTGGCCAGGTAGGATCAAGTCTCTAAAACCTCTTTCAGATCTTCCACTTGGATCTGAATGGACGAGGGATCTTCCAAGTCCTGGATCCTAGAGAGGCCTAAAATGACATCTTGTGATCCAGAGATCCAAATCCAAATTATTTCTCCTTTCACCCTCGAATAATGTTAGCAAATTTATTCTGCAGGTGCCTGTCAAAGCTTTATTTCCAATGCAGTTTCGTGTTAACTGGATGCCCTGGAGCAGGCAGAGATCCCTCGCTGCAGCCTCAAGGAAATTGAATTTCACTCCAGTCTGGGTTTAATTGAGCAGATTTGGGGCATTTTCCGAGGTTGTTTTTCAGGAGAAGGAGCAGTTTTCTTGCTGGGAATGCTGAGCAGTGGTTCCTGTGTGTGGGTGGGCTGTGTCTGGGCCTCGTTACGCCTCATTTTCGGCCCCTCTCTTTGGGGGAGACCTTCTGGCCATTGATGTCTTCAATAACATTTTTACTGGGAGCATTTGAAAGAAAAAATTCTGCCGGTTCTCATTTTCCTGCCCTGATGTTCCTGCAGAACAAATGGAACAAATGTGTTGCGTATTCGTGCTGAGCTGACCTCAGTTGCCCGTGGCCCACGAGGACCTGCCAGGAGCCAACTGAGGCTGTGCAGGCTCGATTTCAGCAAGACTTGCGCTGATCTTGGGATAAAACATTTACTCCGCTGTGAAATAATTCATGGGATTGGGAATATACCGGTTATGTGTAAGGATGGGGAGCTGCTGGAGCAAATCCAGAGGAGGCTGTGGAGCTGCTCCGATGGCTGGAGCCGGGCTGGGAGAGCTGGGGGTGCTCACCTGGAGAGGAGAAGGCTCCAGGGATAGCTGAGAGTCCCTTCCAGGGCCTAAAGGGGCTCCAGGAGAGCTGGAGAGGGACTGGGGACAAGGGATGGAGGGACAGGACACAGGGAATGGCTTCCCACTGCCAGAGGGCAGGGCTGGATGGGATATTGGGAAGGAATTCCTGGCTGGGAGGGTGGGGAGGCCCTGGCACAGGGTGCCCAGAGAAGCTGTGGATGCCCAAAAGCAGCCAAGGCCTTTCTGAGCTGATGGATTCCCAGCTCTGTGTTGTTCATCGCTGAATCCGTGTGTGTAGGCACATCTGACCACCAGTTTTTGAGGGAAAAGTTCATCTGAAAGACAGGCTCTGTTATTTGAGCCTTTTAGAAGCAACCAAGTCACAGAGGGTGTTTTCTTCATGGAAAAACAGAGCCTGTGCCAAAAGCTGGGCATAACTCCCCGCTATTTAAGGAGTGGGAGCAACTGGAGCAGCAGAAGAGCCCATGGAGAGTCCAGTTTGCACTTTGACTTTAAACCCCTGTCATTTGTGGACGTTCTCTCTGTAAAAATGTGTGATGCACTGGAAGCCCTGGCAGTGTGCAGGTGACAGGAATCACTGTCCTGGTGGTCATCCTCAGCCCTGAGCAACCCCTGGAGCTCTCTGAAGGTTTATCCATGTCCATTGTGTGTTTCAGCTTGGAGCTGTACAACTCCTTCATCTTAATTTGCAGATCAGCCAGAGTCTTGTATTTTTGTAAGGAGTTTCATCTATTTTTGTTTCACCCTCCCACTGGTGGTTTTTGTTTTGCATCTGGATTTCTGGCTGTTTATCCAGCCTTTGAACAGGAACATCTGAGTGCTCCTGGAGCCAGCAGGAATAATGACTCCAGGAGGAATGGAGTTCACCATTTCTTTTTGGATCATTGCGCTGAAAAATAGCTGAAATAAGCAAAAAATGATACAAGGCTGAGTTTTCATCTCCCACATTGGACAAAGAGCGGTTCTGGCTTCTGCAGGAAGGTCTTGGGATAGCAGCATCCAAGCAAAAAGGTCAAATCCCTATGGGACATATCCAGAGTCTTCAAATGAAGGAAACTTGATGTAAATGCAAACAAGAAATGCTCCCTGAGGGCAATAACTTTTATTTATCCCCTCAGTGTTGCAGAACACAAACTTGCCACCAATTTCTGCTCCTCCAAGCATCCCTGTGAGTCTCTGGAGGATGCTGTCCTCCTACCTGGGCACTTCTCCATGGAGGAGTCCTCTCCAGTCGGATCAAAATGTGAAGTTGGGAGGCAGAGAAACAGTTTCTTCACATGGTGTTAATCCTAAAAATCAAAGGAAGAAAAGGCTGTAGGTGAACTTGGCATCGTAGCGTTTTTATGATGAAAATTGACAATTGTTGGGGGGGAAGTCGCATCTCCTGTGCATCGTTAAATGACAAAACAAATGACAAAACATCCTTGGATCTTGCTAATGGATCCTGGAATGGTTGGGGCTGAGGAAAGGCTGGCTGGGGTGGAGATGAGGGCGATACTCAAACATTTCCTGCTGTTGAGGTGGGTGATTGTGAGAAACCCCCTGTGACAGAACTCAGTGCCTCGGAAAGGAGAGGCTGCGTGTGCTTATCTGGTAGTTACCTTTCCTCCACGCTGATAACATTCTGAGGGGAGTAAAAATAGAAATTGCCATCCCCAGCCTCGTGTTATCGCTTTGGGAACGGGTTTTCTATCGCTCCAGCTGATGGAAAAATATATTCCTTTAATAATATCGAATACAATCCGTGGCGTTGGGGAAGTCGAGTTGCATTATGTGGGACGTGGAAGGGGGAATTGAAGGAAATAACTTGTTCAGGCTTATCGGGGATCTGATGTGGATCCCGGGCTGCAGCAGGGCGGGAAGGGGGTTTGTGCTTCTGTTCCCGTCACACTGGGCAAAATTATTAAAATTATTGTGAAGTCTGTGCAGTCCTTGAGCTCCAGGTGGGATGAGAGCAGGACCTTCCATTCCCTGGCTCCCATCAGGAGCTGCCTCACTCATCCCAGTCCATCTTTGTGTCCATCTTCCCTTTTTCCCCCAGGGAGCCACGATGGGACAGAGATTTTTGGCCAGGAGAAGTTAAAAACTAAGCAGAGGAGGCAGACAAAGGCTGAAATAAATGAACTGGTGCCGATGTCGTTTTGTCTGTCTGAGGGAAGGCTGTTGTGGTTATGTCAATGTCTTCTTCCAGAAGAATTTGTCTTCTTCCAAAAATTGTTAACAGGTTTCTGCCTGTTCTCAGCTACTCATTCATGCCCCTGAGCTGCTGCTCTGTGAGCTGTAAATCCCATCAGGGAAATGTTCCCTTCTGCAGGGCTTTTGCCTTCCTAATTTAAAAATGAATTTATTTATTTGAACCCCTGGTATTTTCCTGGCCTGGCCCAGCAAACGCTGGTGCAGGGTGGCTCAGGGAGGGAGGGGACAAGAGAGGAAGGCTGGAAAACAAAAATCCTTTGATCTTGGAGATTGTTTTTGTGCTGTTTGTATTCTTGCACGTGCTGCACGCTTGTTTTTCCACCGCTGTGAGCTGTGCCTGCTTTGTGTGATGTGAAAAGAACATTTCCCTAAGGCTGTGGGGTGTTTTAAGTGGCTGTGGGGTGTTTTAGACAGCTATGGGGTGGTTATGGGGTGTTTTAGGTGACTATGAGGTGTTTTAGATGGAATTGGGGTGCTTTAGATGGTTATTTGGTGGCTCTTGTGTGTTTTAGATGGCTATGGGGTGACTACGGTGTATTTTAGATGGCTTTTGGGTGGCTGTGGCGTGTTTTAGATGTTTATGGGGTATTTTAGATGGCTGTTGGATGGCTCTGGGGTGCTTTAGATGGCTTTTGGGTGGCTGTGGGGTGTTTTAGATTGTTACAGGGTGGTGATGGGGTGTTTTAGGTGGTGATGGGGTGTTTTAGATGGTTATGAGGTGGCTCTTGGCTGTTTTAGGTGGCTGTGAGATCTTTTAGATGGCTATGGGGTGGCTGTGGAGTGGTTAGATGGTTATGGAATTGCCATGGGGTGGTTTAGATGGTCATGGGGTGGTTTAGATGGTTAGAGGATTGCCATGGGGTGGTTTAGGTGGCTGAGGGGTGGTTTAGAGGGTTATGGGATTGCCATGAGGTGGTTTAGATAGCTATGGGGTGGTTTAGAGAGTTATGGGATTGCCATGGGGTGGTTTAGATGGTCATTGGGTGGTTTAGATGGTTATGGGATTGCCATGAGGTGGTTTAGGTGGCTGTGGGGTGGTTTAGGTGGCTGAGGGGTGGTTTAGGTGGCTGAGGGGTGGTTTAGATGGTTATGGGATTGCCCTGAGGTGGTTTAGGTGGCTGAGGGGTGGTTTAGATTGCCATGAGGTGCTTTAGGTGGCTGAGGGGTGCTTTAGGTGGCTGAGGGGTGCTTTAGGTGGCTGCACTGCAAGTGGTGGCCGTGTCTCTGGAGGTACCACATGGAGACAAAGGTTCAGAAATCGAGCAGAAGAATAAAATCCCCATTCTTGCTGAGTCAGTGAGGGACAGCGGAGAGAACTCGGAGACCCAGCGAGGAGAGCTCTGCCTGGGAGGGCACAGAGGCTGTGAAGGAGCCGTGCCAGGAGGTGCCAGGGCCAGCAGTGCCCTCGGGGAGGAGGTCTGGCATTGCCCAAACCCCGAATTCTGACGGGAATTTGTTGCTTTCCCTGGATGTTTGAGAGCAGGGAGCTCGTCCTGCTTGTGCTCCTTGTGACACATCTGTGACTGTCCCAGGGGAGCTGCCTTGGTCTCAGGATCTTCTCGGAGTGACAGTGGCACCGAACCCCAACCTTATTTCCAGACATTTAAAGTTGTTTCCAGGATGTTTCATGGCACAGATTGGCGCAGAGCTGAGTCATCGAGGTTTTCTCCTGTTAATTAATTAAATACCTACTGAAAACTCCTCATTAACAAATACATCTTGATTATTTAAAGGAGAAAAAAAAAATAAAAATCTTTCCTCTGTGCACATCTCCTGTTATCCTCTCCAGAATTCCAATTCCTCCTCCGATCCAGAGGCAGGTCCAGAGCTCCTAAAGCAGAACCCGAACGTGTTTGCTGCAAACACACATCCCTTGTTAAGCAGTATTTACATAAAACATGCTGACACCACTTTGGGGAGATTGAGTAGGATGCTTTCTCAGCTGTTGAAATTTGCACACGAGATGGAAGATGTTTTGATTAAAAGAAGGGTTAGCTGAATATTTTTTTTCCCATTTATTCCCATGTGTCAAAATCAAAGCAGAGTTTCTCCAGGCGTTTTGCCCATTTTCTTTTTTTTTTTTCCCCTGTTCCTCTTGTTCAGTTGTTTGGATTCTTTCCCTCAAGGTTGGGATTTTTATGTATTTTTTTTTTTTTTCTCGTAGTGGAGGAATTCAGTTATTTAAGGAGATAAATACATATTAAAATGCCTTTCAGACAGAAATAAACACTATTACTGGGTTTAGCTTCCTGTTTATTTTTGGTAGCGTTTGTGAATTCATTCTGGAATTTATTGGATAGGCAACGGTGAACTGGGGACAGGCAGAGGGAAACCGGGGAGATTTTCCCAGGAATGCCCTCCTGCTGTAGAACAGCAGTGGAAAAGATCAGGGTAATAAAGTTATTTTAGCTGTACACATTCTCCTTCCTTGCGCCCTCTCTAATCCGAGGCCGTTCCTGCGATAACATTTCACTACGTGGTTACTCCGTTGATTTTTTGAGCTGCGTTTCAAAAGCCTCCTGTCAAGGAGGAGAACTCCCAACTTTCCTAATCAGTGTTGAAATGACTTCTTAAAAGCCTAAAATGGAATCTTATCTCTTCTCTCCCCCTGCAGTGTGAAGAAACGTTCCCTTTGTCATTCCTTTATTTTTATTTGCTCTGTGAGGGCGTGAGCGCCTCTGGCCACCGAGAAACTGGAGCAAAAGCTTTTTTTAGCAACTAGAGCAGAATTTTCATAATAAACCTGATCTCGTGCCGTTTCCGAGCTCCTCTGGGGAGAAGTGAGGGAAGGAGGCTGGAGTTAGGCAGGGATATAAGCAACGGAACTTCAAGGATCCTCATTCTAAAAACTCTCCGCGGATTTGGTGCCGCTGCCTGGATTAGAGGACCCTTTAATTTGCTTTTAATTAAAATGATTTTCATTTATTCTAGGCCTTCTTCAGAGGTCCCAGGGCGCCTCACAAACGCGTGATGCCGTATGCGAAATGCAGAAATGCATATTCATGTGGCGCTGAGATTTCACGTGGAAGTTGAGGATGAAGGAGAGTTTTACCCCTCATTTTTCTCTTTTCTTTCAGAGCCTCAGATCCCGATTACAGAGCAGCTTTTCAAGCCTTGTTGTTGTACATGTTTGCTCTCAATGAGTTGTAGTCCAAAGTGTAAACATTGACCTTCCATAAATAGCTTATCTGGATGCTATATTTAAATAGCCAGGGCTTTGTTTTTGCAACCTCATTCAGTCGGAGAGAAGAAAAAAAAAAAAATCAAAAGAGTCATGGAAATACCTTTTTTTTTTTTTTTCTTTTTTTCAAAAAGGAAACGCACCTATTGCAGAAAATTCCCAAAGGAAATGATGGATTAAAATGGAAAGTGCTGCATAGCTTGGAAGTATAGTTAGGTTGTGTACATTTTCTTTTAAACAGCTGATCTTAATACGATGTAAATATTAAAAAATGAAGAAAACCCTTCCCTAAAGAAGACTGTGCTACAATTTGTTTGTGTGCTCCACGATAACTACTGAGGAGGAGAAGTAGTAGGGAGTTTTCCCCTATTTTAAATGACTTTTGTGATGGTTTCTTTCTTTTTTGTTATTTGCTGAGGCATTAAACCCTGGATCAGCACAGAAACCCGAGGAAATCCAAGGAATAATATGGATAATGCAGTTTCAGGGATGAATTTGATGTCCCAGCTTGAGGTGCCAGAGACAATGCTGGGACAGAGGAGCAACAGAGAGGGGGAGGCTGGCGGGAGCAAGGAATTTTTCCAGAGTCTTGAAGAGTTGTTACATTGGTTCTTGTTTTGGGAGAAGCACAAACTGTAGTAGAGGAGATGCTGAGATTGTTTCCATGCTCTTGTGAGGTGAGGGTTGGTCTCTTCTCCCAAGGAACGAGGGACAGGATAAGAAGAAATGACCTCAAGTTGTGCCAGGGGAGGTTCAGGTTGGATATTTGGGAACAATTCCTTCATGGAAAGGGTTGTCCAGCCCTGGCAGTGATGGAGTCCCCATCCCCAGAGCTCTGTGGATGTGGCATTTGGGGACACGGGGCAGTGGTGGCCTTGAGGGCCATGGTTGCTGTTGGTGATCTTGGAGGGGTTTTCCAACCTAAACAATTCCGTGGTTCTGTGAGTTTGGACAGCTCTGATTTAGGGGTGGCACATTTTGTAAGGCCTCCTTCCCCCCCCAGTCTGCTGGAGGCAGAATTTCCCCCTGTGCTTTCAGGCAGTGGTGAAAATTCAGGGACTGTGCCATGAGTTTTCAATATCCGGTATTTAAGAGGGAAAACCAGAACAAAGTCCTTCAGAACAATACACAGATGGTTATTTCCTAATAAAGTTGTGTCTTGGAAAAAATGGGTCTTCTGCTCTCAGAGAAGGAAACCTGAAACTTTTGCTTGCTTACAGAGTGTCCGAAATTTCCCTGTTCGAGTTTGGGGAGGCAAAATGCCCCTTTTGAGGATGTCACACCAGAACTGTGAGCAGCATATTTTCCCATAATACTCTTTTTGTTCCCTCATGAATGCAGCAGTGTTGGCTTCTACGGAGGAGCTGCTCATGAAGAGTTCACAGAGGTTGCTCGGATCCTTGGAGGGGGGCACAGGGCTGTGCTTGCAGAGCGTGAGATTTTGGGGGGGTTTTGGGAATTTAACTTTGAAATCCCAAATCTTTTCATGGGCAGGGACACCTTC
>VZTA01016084.1:74615-119436 GCA_013398855.1 Mohoua ochrocephala | reverse complement strand
CTTCTGACTTAATCAAAACATAAAGATTGTTTTACCTTATGGTGCATTTTTAGCTGCATTGCTTCATTATCATTTACAGGAAAAGAATAAATAACAGGAAGAAAAGATCAATTTCCCATTCGAAGCTGACATGACCAAAAAACCCCACGCGGCTAAGCAAACTGTAAGTTAAATTATAGGATATATGATGTGCTGTGCACCAGACAAATGCAGTGTTTATTCTAAAACTGCGTGAATGACTGATGCTTTTGTTCAGTCAGTATAAGAAAAATTAAACCCCTCAGTGATTTCATGTGAAGTATTTTGTGTTTATCTTTCTTGTCAGAAGGAAAAAACCACCCATATTTCATGTTTCCTTAATGAGAGCTAAGGCTTGAGCAAGCCGAGTTTAAAACCCATGGGCAATAAGTACAGCCATAAGATCCAGGGAAGTGATCACCCACTCTGCTTGGCATGTGAGACTAGTGGTGTGTCCAGGTCTGGGTTCTTTTGTGCACAGAAGAGGTTACCAAGATGGTCAGGGGCTGGAGCACAGGACGTAAGAGGAAAGGCAAAGAAAGCTGGGTTTGTTCATGATGGAGAACAGGAGGCAAAGGGGAAACCTTACTGATATCTGCAGTTACCTGACAAGAAAATGCAGAGAAGATGGTGGCAGACTTTCCTTGGATGTGCACAGAGAAAGGACAGGAGGCAATGAAGACAAAATGGAACACTGGAAATTTCACTTGGGTATTAGGAAAATTTTCTTTGTCGTGAGAGATGTAAAATGCTTAAAAGGGCTGAGTTTTGGTTCTTTGTCCTTGGAGGTGTTTAAAATTCATATAGTCAAGTCCACTAGTAACGTGGTCTAATTAAATTTGAGGCAGGGATTGCCTGTATGACCTCTCAAAGATCCTTCCAAATGAAATTAACCTGTATTTCTGCAGTTCTTAGAATGATGGTTATTACTGATCTAGTAGACAATTGGAAAATCTTTCAGAAGGAACGTAAACATTTTATGTCTGAGCTGCTGAGAAACAACACTCAGCACATTGCCCTTGGTTTGCTGGCTTTTGTGAGTCTCGGCTGGATTGTGTTTCTTCCATCCAGTTCAGATGTGGGAATATTATCAGGTCCACTGAAACTGTAATTTTTTTATGAAAAATTATTTGTCTAAAATGTTTTCAAGCTCTAAATTTTCTCAGATTTCATAGTAGTGAGTCAATGATAAAATTCTAAAAACTAGTCTTCTAGCTTCTGAGTGTTTCACGAGCATTAGATGATTAATCCCCATATATATCTATTACTCAACTATTTTCATGCAGGGCATATAGTAAAATTGACAAAGATTGGTCCCTAACTTCAATGTTATCTGTCAGTTCCATTCATTTCTGACAATTTGCTGAGCACCTCAATTTGGTCCTCAAATCCAGGTCAATTAAAACTCACTGTTATGTGTATGATGGAGGATCCCAAAGATATTGGTGAAATCCTCAAAAAATATTAATTTACAGACCAATAACATCTGCAAACTCATTAATGACAGTCATATTCCAAATTCTAGTGCATGATGCACAAATGAAGTTTGCAAATCACTTCTTCAACCAATAAATACAACAAAAGGATATCCACTGCTAATGGTTTCCCAATCCAATCTCCACGTAATCACAGTGTGTTGGTATTCCAGCTCCAAATAAGCATCAGTTTGACAACCCAATATATATATATCTATCTCTTTGGTAGGTTTCTCCCTTTAAATTCTATGCCAGGCTCTCTATTGATTCATATGCTTAGCACATTCATTTGGAAAAAACCACAAACAAGTCAAAGTGACTGGCTAAAAAATTATTGAAAATGCTGTCTATAGATGCTTTGAAAAAGGGTGAAGTGTTCAAAATGGGCTGTTCTTAATTCTTTCAGTCTGAAATGTAGATGCGTGGGTGAGCACCATGTATATGAGTGTTAGAAAATGACTGGAAACATAAAATGAGTAGGTAGGTTGCCAAAGCCAACATGCCTGTTTTTTGTTGTGCCCACTTTAACCCAAGACAATTGCAACTGCTTTTCTGTGATTTGATAAGACTTGATTAATGGTTCTATGAGTCGCCTAAAACTATGACTCAAGTCTAAGCCTGAAACTCAGTCAGTATTTTTAGATTATTAAAAAATGGGGAGACAATTGAGGCAGGGAATTCCTTCATCTTGTTTACCTAAGGAATGGAGAGTAAGGTGTTTTTCACGGACAATTGAAAGCAGAGGTCTGTTCTATGAGTCACTTGTGGATTTTCCACAGTGACTATTAGACCATAACTAGAAGCATAACAAACAGCTCAATTCTTAAAGGACTTGCAAGTTAAAGAAGGCTTAAATTAACCTCTTCTAAATATTAATTCTTTCTCTTTAAAGCAATACAGACTTAAACGCTGTCTAAGCACAACAGCATGTTGTCATTTTCTCAAATACTTTAGCTGAATGATCCATTTGATATGATATTATTTTTAGTGTTCTTTTTTTGAAGACTATGGTTGTAGACGCTGCTCTAAATTTTTTGCAGAGAGTCAAAAAATGGTGTTAAAATGTCTGAAAGATACAGTTAATTTATTCACACTAGTATTTTCAGACACTCTATATTGGATATATTTGGTAAAATGCAACCAACTTTCTCACTTTATCAGAATTGTTCCATAGTTCCCAGGCTCTGGTTAATTGAAGATTTTTATGGTTAAATAAAAGGCGTGTTTTCTAATACAGTCCTATGCAGATAGCAACAGCAACATGATATTTATGCAGATATTTAGATACTCAGTTATTTAGCTATTTATTCAGAACTATTTTCTGAAAAACTTGGACCTCTCTCCATATCATTGGAATTGCCTATGCGCACACTGAAAATGTGTCACGGGGAAAATCCTGTTCAGTTTGCCCCAAATGCCTTGTGTCTGGGAACATTCTGTTTAGAGTAATCATTTTCTGTTTCTCCAGCAGATTCTGGTGATTCAGCCAAGACATTATCGATAACAGAAGCTGCAAAATACTTTAATCCAGACATTCTTTGCTGACAGCAATGAAGCTACAGAGATGTTGATTTCTCTGAGGAGCTGCTAAGTACCGGGGGCTTTTTGTCAGATGTTTGAGTATTGTCTGACTCAGACTGAAACCAAACCACACCAGCACAAACCTTACTGTCAGTGATCTTTATAGAGTAAGTGGTTAAATTCCGATGCAATGACCCCTGTCTTGATCAACGAGGGGCAGACTTCCAGGGGTAAAGTGTTGAACCTGTACAGCTCAAAGGCTAAACCCCAAACCTGAGATGGTAGAAATGATACACAGGCTATTAGAATGGGCATGGCACAGAGGAGAATGAATAACATTCACTGTAATTATTTACTCCTACTCAACCTGAGTTAATGAAGTTTTTGACAGCAGTGTTGGAAGGAGAGGTCAGTCATGCATTCCTCTGAATGAAAGCCAATAACACAACAGTTATGAATAGAACAGTGATTACAGTCTTTACTGTAACATCTGATTAAATGGTTAGTTGAGGGGACTTTCCTGAAATATATTCATCTGCCTTCCACACCATATTTATAAACATATGAAATTCCCTAATGCAGAACGAAAGTGCTCAAGATTATCTCATTTTACTTAAACTCGGATTTTAGACAGGCCTGGGGGCTGAAAAATATACAGAGATGCAATAAGACCACATTTGCAAACTAGACACCACCCTATGATTTAGGCATTAAGAACACAGGACATTCAGATGAAGCAGTGAAAAAATGGAGATAACTCTGTACACTGCTCATAAAGGGGCATAGATTCCAAAATTAATTAGTCTAATTAATTTGAGTGATTAATTTGGATGATCGCCATGGCACCAAGGGAGAAAAATTTGATGGGATTACTTCATCTTCCTCCTGTGAAATATTCTGCATGTTGTCCCAAGGACAGTTCCAGACTCAAGAGGAGTTAATCAAGCTGCAGTCTTGCTAGTCAATGTATTTATTTTTTTCCCAAAGAAAGAGGACACAAAAGAAAAGCTGATTTCTGGGTTTAAACATTTTCCTCACATATTCCTGTTTTCCCCTCTTTATTTCTCTAGAAGGACTAGCTCTTTTTATATGAAATTATGTACAAGCCAGTTGCAACTCACTGTAGAGGAATATGTTAAAAATTAGACTTTTTGAGAAAGATATGGATCAAGAAATTTTGCTTAGTTAGACATCTGGAGGTAACTTTATAATTAACCATTTCTTGGTAGAAACCCCCTCCTAAATAAACATAAATATAACAATAATAGCAAAAGACGGTGTAATAGTGTTCCCTATTCCTTCTATCAAGAACAATTAATAAGCTTATTAGTGTGAAATTATTAAAAATAAAGAGGGAACAAAGTGACGGTGGAAGGAAACTATGGCCCAAAACTTGGTTTAACATCTGTAATCCTAGGTGTCTTGGAGCTGATGGTCAGAAAATGAAATTAAATAAAAGGTCCAGTAAACATAACACATGATTCACATCTTGATACTGAACTCAAACCAGCTAGATATAAATAGAATAAGCAAAAAATATTTAATGAAGCAGCAGATCCTGATTTCCAATGTACCTTGAACTTGCTTTGTTTTGTCCTCAATTGGAATGACTTTTTGCATTCCAGTGAAGAAATGTTTATTGCCTACTACAAACCAAGATATTTAAAAACGTTGGATATGAAAAACCCTGTATCTTACACACAGCACTTAGTCATCACAAATTAATGATAAAGAAAGGAAGTATAACAGTCACATTTATGGCAGCACAGCAGCTGCTAAACACTACTTGGCAGTTCCTACATTGTAAAACCAGAGATGTATTTACTGGAGCAGGAATGATGAGGGGCTCTAAGTGTACGAGGTGCTCTCTCTCTCCGGGTCTATAGCTCATGAAGAAGCTTGAAGACTTCAGAAATGTGGGCTCAAGTTTATCATGCAGGGCCCATAGTTAAAATCCAAGTGCATGAAATTGGATGTCCATTGAAAAACGTTATTATAGGGATCAGAGTAGTGTAAATACTGACATCAAGGATGAGCTTTCGTGGCCAAAGGGAATATGAAACTACTGAGGTGGTATGCTGTGCTCAGCCTGTGGTATCTGGGACACAAGCACAGGTTAATTATCCCATAGCGGTTTTGGCTAATAGAATTGGACATTTTAGTCAAGTCTGAAGTTCTTGTCAGAGGTTGCAAATGTTCCAGGACAGATCTTCATGGACATTTTACCAAATCAAGGGAACCATGTCTGAAACATCTGCTTGGTAATACAGAAGCTGAAATATGATGGAGTTGAAAAAAATGCAATAAATATGAATAACATTGTCAATGCTTTAGAACGAACGTTATTAGGAATAATAGAGATTTCAAATATTTTTATTCTCTATTCAATTACCAGATGATTTAAAAAATATAGGTTATATTTTGAGTTTCTGGGCTTGATTAACAATGGGTGTGGAGGACATTTAATTGTTCTAGATAAAACTTGCACATACAATTACCAATACTTAGGTGTTGTACGTCAGTCATGAACAGAAGCCCACAAAGAATTTAAGACACCTGGCCTTAACACCGGTGCCCCTATTCATGTGAGTTACAGGACGTGGTCTTGGATGACTTCATTGGGTATCATATGAAAACTTAGGAGTGAAAAAAGGTAATAGTCTGAAATTGGAGGGAGATTTTTCAGAGTGACAAAATTCTACAGAGATGTCTTGACAACTGCACAAGAGAAACTTTATTGATTAATAAATAACTTCTCTTTAGAGGAGTACTTTGCCTGTTGGACTTCAGTAAAAATATATTTTGTACACATATGATTCTATATTTCTGTAATATCACAGCTCTCTGCTGTAAGGAACGAACAAAGAATTATAAGATACATGTAATTTTTCCTAGCTAACATTGCCTTTTTTCTTTACTCTCCCATTTATAATTATTGTAAGTGAGATTGAGAACTAAGTTTTCATATCTGTATCATGGAAAAAGATATTAGATAAAGAACAGATAATTTACAAACTCTTCTTTGTCTGCTAAAGTAAAAGACAGTTATTCCATCAATCTTTTTTGTTTTTAATTCCATGAATTTATTTGTAGTAACTTCTTTGGAGTCCTATTAGGATAATATCTTCCCCATCACATATAGGGGACTTATTTTTCTGGAACAAAAGGAAAGACAGTGAATACAGTCTGGAAAAAAGAGATTTTAAAATTTTTAGGGCAAGTTGCCTCCCAGTGCCATTCCAGCAGCTGCTGCAGAACAGCACCACTGTTGGTTTCCTCCTGCCTGTGGATGATTTTTTATGTGCAGTTGTGGAGTGTGACGGGAAAGAGAAGCTATTTGTGGTTTTCCCATTAATTCAGTCCTCATTTTGGGAAGTAAGGAATCAGCAAACTTTATCTTGTTTTTCATCGGGACCTTAGGAAGGAAGGGAATGCAACTGGGCACTTTGGTAAATTCTTCCTTGATTGTAGCTCTGTTTTTTCCCCTGACTTGCTACACTGGTAATGGCAAAACTCTGCAGGGTGAATTGAAACAATTGAGAAAGCCATCATCATTGAGCATCCCTTCCATTCCCCTATGCTGCCCTTGGGAAGTGGAAATTACAGAAGTACTACCATGTCAGTTGTAAATAAAACATTTGCCTCGAAATAATTCAGCCAGTTAAACAAAAATAATTCATCTTGTGACAGTAGGGAGACAACTTGGCAGCTATGCAATCTTAGCAGAAAATAAGGCTAAACTTATGGCCAGTTGCAGTAAATTCAGCCCCAGAAGAAGAGGTTTGGAGCAGCTCAGCTCCCTTTGAGCCCAGCACAGGCTGGCAGAAGCTTTCAGAAGGTGCTGCTTTTGCTGGGCATGTCTCAGGGAGCCTGCAGCCTGAGCCAAACCACAGCTATGGGAATGGCTGGAATGGCTTCCAGACAGCCTGGGTGGAAGTCTGTGACCTACTTTTTGCAACACTGCAGTGCACAAACATACCTCTCTACCTGAGCTCTAGGGTAATTCCCAAGAATCATTTCTTGATACTTTTATCCTGATTTTCCCTTTTCTTTCCTCTCTCCTGCTGCCTGGCCTGAGGGTGCCAGCCTATGGTGGCTTCTCCCCAGCTCTGTTTCTCAGTTTTCTCACAATTAAAGGTGAGAGGAATATATTCCTATCACTCATCCAAAGGCACTAAGATATTCATGCACTTCTCTCCAAGGTACTTTCCCCATGAGAGCAAAAGCCTTTTAAAATTCCCCAGCTTCCTGCAGCAGGGTCTGGAAGGCTTTCTTTGCAGAAGGCCTAGGTGTTCTTCTTGTCATACCCAGAGGAGTGAGAGACAGTCCTATTCCTGGAGAGCCTGATATGGAGAGAGAGAAACCTGGAAAGAGGGGAATGGTGCCAGAGGATACAACAAATCCCTGTGTTAGACAGGCATCTCCATCATGGTCACAGGGCAGGATGCTCCTGAGGGATAGCTCGACAAGGGGAGCAGAAAAGAAGCTTGCCCTCATTTCATTATTAATATGTAATAGAAGGAAATCAGCAAATACAGGTTTCTGTACACCAAGCTTGTGGGTTTGATCCCTGGCTGGGCCATTCACCTAAGAGCTGAAGATCCTTATGGGTCCTTTCCAACTCAGAATATTCTGTGATTCTGAGTGCAGAGAAAGACATGCATAATAAAAACGTAAACCTAAGAACACCAATTTTTCTTGTAAAGAACCATGGAAAATGTACTAAACAAGGAAAATTAATTTCCCATGGAGTCTTTGTATGTTCTCTTTTATTTTATCTCTAGGGTGTTGTTTTTCTTGGTTATAATCTACTGCTGAACATGGGTTGTTTTCTCTAATCTCCTCTGAGGGTTCTCCAACCTCCTATGAGGGTTTCTCCAACTTCCCCAGAGAGTATCATATTTTTGCTGAGACGTCTGCTCGTGTTTATGGCTTCTGGGCATGGTTTGTTTCTCATTAGCAGTATCTGGACTTCCAACTGGACTTCTGATTATGAATCTTACCAGGAAATTAACTTGAATATATTAGTCATAAAAATTGCCTTGAAGTGACCTCACAGCCCCAAAATCATAACTACAGTTATGCCGTGCAGAATGGGGAGTAACCCTTAGCAGAGGCTTAAACGTGTGGAGGTGAAGTGGGGCTGGTGAAGCAGTGTGGCTGTGTGGGCACATCTGTGCTGTGTGCTGCTCAGGGCAGAGCAGCAGACACACCATTCCCAGCTGATTAGTGGGGCAGTGTGGCTCTCCTGCATTTTCCATGCCCTTTGGCAACAGTCTAGTCTCTGAGGCTGCACAGCCAATATGTAACAGGTATGGAACGGAGTCATGTTTTCTGGGCATACCTATGGCTATGATGTACAGCAGAGCTGTGGATCCTGTTGTAACTTACTTGGCAGCCCTGAGGCTGTGTTGTACCTCTCCAAGGAACAATCTACAAGAATGCCTTCACATGTTCTTCCCCGTCTCACTCCTAACTGACATCTCAAAATCTTGTCCCACTATCTTGCTGCAAGATCAATGTCTAATCGGTATAGGGTAGCTAAAATAGCAGTTTGCATGCTGAGCTGGCAGAGGGGTCTGGAGCAGAGACCTGACATTAGGTCCTGTAAGTCTTACTCTTAAGCATTGCGTAACTCAGCAGATTTTTGGGTAACAGCATTGGTTTCTTGTCCATTTAGTATGGGTGCAGTAATACAGACTTCTGAGTGGCCCTCACTGCTTTTTCCTGTTTTCCAAGCAAAGGGGTTTTTGTTCCTAGAAGCATGACTTCTGCCAAAAATGGTAACCACAAAAATTGCTGTTTACGTCAGGAATTCAGAGGCACAGACAGCAAGTCTCCCTCTTGTCAGGATAGAGAAGAAAAGAAGTTTGAGGGCCTGGGTTACCTTAGTGGGGAGGTTTGGGTTAGTGTGGGAAGAGTGCACCACAAGGAACACAACACTACAGCGGTTTTGCTGCTGCCAGTAAGGACCACAGGGTGCCACAGAGCAGAGCATTTCTTGGCCTGCTTTTGTTGTTATACACTAAGGTTTAAATGAAAAATACACCTTCCTCCTCCAAACAAACTTTGCCCGGTTTGAGAATCATAGGGACTATAAACAGCAGAACTGACAGTAGCTGCTGACAGTAATCTGAACTAATAACAAAGAAATCAACTTTGTGGGAAAGAGGAAAAACATGCCAACACACAAAGCATTAAAGGGCAGGAGGAAACAGAGCGTGCTTCTAAATATTTCTTCTGATTTGTGTTATTTGCTGCCTGCTTAAGTTGCACAATACTGCTGTGGAGGAAGCAGGTTTGTACAAATACAAATATATTGTGGGTTCAATCCTGCCAGGGTGCCCAGGAGCAGAGCTTGCAGGATGGCAGATGCTGGGAGCAGGAACACACTGTTCTTCACTTCAGAGCTGAGCCCTGTGCTAGGATTAATTCTCTGACTGTTCCAGAGAGCTAGTTTCAAGTCAATCATAATTCTTTACCCATTGTATTAAAGCCAAAGGACCCAGCACCTTTATATTCTATATCCAGCACCTTTATATTCCTTAATCCACAAAGCACATTCTAGCCCTTCAGCTTCTCATGACATCTAAGTTGCAACCCTTGAAGTTTCTTCTTTGTTTAGTTGAGAGCTTCATAACTGAAGTTGCCTCTGATCTTTAAAAGCCTCGTTAAAACCTTCATGAGAACACAGCTTACTTCTAGATTTCTTACCTAAAGTATTTCCTTCCTTTCTTTTAATGTGCATCACTCAGGTAATGAATCTGACTGTTAAATTCTAATAGGTTCTGCTAAGACTACTAAATTTCAGTAAATTCCAATGGTGTTTAGATTTCATCCCTTTCATACTTTTATTCTGCTACTTAATGCTATGGAAGCATTACTATTCTATTAAAGGCATTCAGTTATTTAATATAAATCATAAGGTTTTTTTCAAATGAGGTAGAAATTATCCCTCTGTGGGTTTTTTTATACAGATTTAAGTAAATAATTATTTATCTGTATCACAAATGTATTCTTTTTATAGAACGCTCATGGTTTCTTTCTTAATAAATTTTACAAGGTTCTTCTGTATACCTTTAAATGTTTTAGAGATCTTTGGAAGTGAAAATAAACATGATTATAACTGTCAAGAGAAATTAATGGTGATATAATATTTCATCCATTTATGCATAAGTGAAAATGAATATGAAACAAATGCTTTAGATTAAAATAAAGCTAAAAAATTTCTCTCAGACCTTATCAACCATCTAGGTCATTACATAGCAACTGTAGCTGCTCTGTATTGTTTGTCACAGCTTTCTTTTCTCTGCTGTATAGATTATAAATTTGGTTTTGGAAAGAAAGAAGGAGGGAATAAGAATAATTTGTTTCAGGAAAGGAGACCGCAACAAAATTGGGGAAGTGGTAGATGCAATCTTTTGAGAAAATAGTCTAAGTCTAAGAAAATGATCTAAGAGTGCAGGACAGAGTAACCTCTTAAAGAAGCAAGTAAAAATGATATAAATTGTACCAAGGCAAACTCTTCCGAACTAAGAGAAAAGTCAAAAGAGGTACCATTATACTTGAAGACACCTGAGAATAAGAACAAATTGAATAAAAGCAGAAACAGTATTAGGTATGAATATAGAACAGCAGCAGTAGCATGGGGACAAAAAATGAAAGAGATGAAAAGATTAGGGCATTAAATATTGTTGGGGGTCACATAAAGCAACAAGTGCAGATCATACAGTTCAATTAGAAATAAAGACAAATGAAACTTGATTCTGTTGCTTAGCAGGTGAAGGAGCCATGTGGGGAAGTGAATCATCAATGCATGAACATCACCGTGTGGAAGCACAAGGGACTGCCAGTGAGACCAGGAATTGCATTCAACGTTTGCACCAAAAGATGGAGGGAGGAATGGGGATTATGACAGAATGTGTTACCACATGTACTTATATGTGCCCTAGGTGGCTTTCTCTGTCAAGGAACTTGACCCTTCGTGGCTTTTTATTTGTTTATTTTGTTTTGTTTTTTACTTTTTTTTTTGGATTTGGGTGTTTGCTGTTGAAGGTTCAGGGGCAATGTATAGTAAATAGCTGAGGTGCTGCTGCATTAATTCAAAATCACGAGCACCTTTGTGTCTAAGCTTCCACATACCCATGCGCAGATGAGCAGGCTATAGCAGCAGCAATCTTGTTCCAGCTACCCCTAGGAAATGCTTAGTTATAATGTGATAGAACCTAAAACATTAAGAAGGCAGCATATGATCTCTGGGAAATTACAGAATCATTAAGGTTGGAAAAGACCTCCAAGACCATCAAGTCCAACCTTTCACTGAAAAACACCTTGTCATCTAAACCATGGCTTCCTCAGCTGCTCCTCATAGGCCTTCGTTTCTAGACCCTTCACCAGCTATACCAATAAATAACATCACATAACTAATGAAAAACACAATCATCAAACAAGTTCTAATTTTACCTGTGACCGTATGCTTCAAATACCAGTTATTCTCAGTCAGGTTCATAAAATATGTGCATTCAGATGAGACAGAATGATTTTGATTTAGAGTATCGAGATGTTGAACTGAAAGCAGGCCTGTTTTAGGTGACCCAAGTTAGTGGCAGTACTGGAAGGGTGACCACAAGCTGCTGGACCACAGGTCTGAAGGTGAAGTTGGAGTCACACGCAAAGGAGAAACTTTTTCTGCATCTTCTTACCAGGACTTTGGTTTAACTTGTGAGAAAATGCTGCTTCCTGTCCTTCTGTCAATTACAGATGCTGAAAATTCCCTTATTTTGCAATTTATGAATATTCCCAAAGGCATTTTGAAGGATGTCTTATGAAATAATGTACAGATGGACTTTGATTTATTTGCTTTCTTACATCTTTACCAGCCTAGATTGCTGTACACCATCTCTAAGATCATAAGCTCTCACTTCACTCAGGAACATGTGGTTACTTGTTGTGCCAGAATAAACTACTGACTACATGAAATGATTCCTCTCAGAAATTCCCAATCACAGTGAAATGAAGCCCTTTTGGATCCAGGACCTTTGTATTTATAAGGACAGTTGCTGGCTTCTGTTTTCTGGCATGCTGAGTAGTACTTGAAAGTCAGTTCTATTTAACGATGACTTCAGCAGTCTCTCAGTGTACTATGGAAGCTGCTGGTGCTTAGTTTTCCTTTTTAATTATATAGATCCAACAATATAGCTAATATATCATCAAGAAGTAGTAACACTTCCTTTATGGATAAATATCTTAGCCCAGGTGGCAGAGAAAATCCAAATATTGATACGAATCAAAATAGTAGCACTAACAATCTGATTCTGTCAGTGGTTTTGAGTAAAAAATATACCAGTACTGAAAATAATGAATCTTTGGTCTTCCTAGGATGTCAGATTTCAGGATTTTATTTGCCCATCACAATACATAGATGCTGATTCAGAATTGTTAGATAATGAACCTGACAGCCATGCTGCTGAGAGGAAGGATTGCTAAGGCACACAGTTTTGGGCAACACCTTTGTCATTTATCCTTATAGTGTATTTTATGATGAACACTGCATATTGGATATAACATGGGTCCTATGGTCAGTCCTTAATTCATCTTCTTTAATGCACTAGAATTCAAAGTAGTTAATACAAAGAGTAGAAGTACAAGAGAGAATGTTTTCTCCACAGTTATCAACCTATAAAATTATTCAATAAATGAGAGTCATGCTGAACACTTGATTGCTCAGCAGTGGGTATTGCAAATGGATTTTACCTTAACTTAAGCTTATCTGGGCTGAAAACTTCAGTTGTTCTGCTCTTTCCCTGGAACTCATTCTCATCACATACTTTTGAAGGAAGTTCAGGAGCTGCCTTAAAAAACAACATTCACTACATTTTGATCTAAGAATAACTGCAAAAAATTACTAGAATTTGTGTTTACTGGTGTCTTTAGAGCTTCCCCATGTTTGTCCTATTAACTAAATATTTTCTGCTTTGGGAAACTATCAGTGGGAGCCCAGAAGCATCTAATGTGTTGTTCTATATGCAGGATCCACTCCTTTGGCTATAAGTACTTCTAGATGGAGACAAAGAATACAATTTGGTTCTCAGGTGTTCCTGGAATTAGCTTGTTAGGGGTAAGGTTTGCAGTGCTTGACATATCTGAAAAAAAAAATATTTTGAATGTGTTTCTAGGAGCAATTCGAGTGTCATCACAGCTTTATAGTCATGCAAGAGAGAAGGGTTCCTCTCTCTGAGCTGCACAAATTCAGTCTAATCCTGATACACTGTATTTGGTGTACTGTGATATCATGGATATCATTTTTACTCCCAGGTCCTAGAAGGACAAAGAAATAAAGGATGAGGAGACTGGGTATAATACAGACTATTAAAATGGCAACAGAAATAGATACTTTATTTATTTCATTCAGGTAATAAGAAAAATGATGACACATCTCAGAAAAAAACCCCGGGAATGAGTAGTAAAATGAACAGTAAATCTTGATTTCTGACTGTTTATACCTGAGCAACTGTGACTTTGCTACTCTCTGGAATTCAGAAGAAAAGGATTTTTCCAATTAGAGATGGACAACCAAACCAGTCATTAAACACTGCTATAAACACTCTGTAATGGGCTGCCAAGCAGCAACCTTCATTGAAACTGGAGGGCTGTAACAAGACTTTGCTTTGACTTGGAAGATATAAAACAATCAAAGGAGCATTGATTAGTGCCCGTTACTTAGCACATAAATGTAACAGCAAAATATAACTGTAGTCCCTTCACAATATAGAACTAATTTCGTCTGTTCATTGCTCTGGTTTGTGCTCCAGAATACTCCTGGCTCTAAATGCAAGAAGAAGAAATGAACTGTGGCAGCTGCAGTTGAGGAGAGCTCATGGTTGAGTGACTGAGTAGCAAAAACGGGGCTAGACAGAAACTCCATGGCTGCAAGCCGGTGCCCAGCCCAGCTGCCTGACAAGAGGGAGCAGGTGGCTTTACTTCACTTTGCTTTTGTCAGTGTCTTCTGTTCATAAAGAGAACCTGGAGATACAGAAACCTGGATGTGACATTCTGCAGTTGAGTCTATGTGCTTCTCTGCCAACTCAGAGGTAGCCCTCTGCTCGAATCATAATGTAAATCATAAAAATAAGAGATGGGGACGGATACTGTGGTGAGTCATCTGATCATCCTCCTTGCCAACACAGGATTATTACCTACTGTGCCCAAATTAGAGTTTTGTGCCAACTAATTTTTAGGAAACCTGACCTTTGTAGAATTTTCTCTGGAAAAAAATGCCGCATTTATTTTCGTTTTGAGCTTAAATTTTCAACTGTGTGATGTCACTGTCAATTACGACTATACCAATCACTTAAAAAATGTTCATGGATCTTCATTCTTCTCAAAGGTATGAAAATAAGATGATTATCCAGCTTTGATCAAAAGTTGTGCTTGTGGTTGTGTGTTCCATGCCCCAAGATATAGAGATGATAAGAATAACTGAGCAGTGACCTATGAGCTAAGCACTTTGGGTTTTTTGGAATTATAAGGTTTCATGGACACAGACCTATTTCCTACTGATATTTTTTTTCTAATACAGGATAATGAGACACTTGGTCAAAGGTATCTAAAAAGTCAGGCTTGCATCTAACTGGATTTTTTAAAATGTGGAGGCAGCAAGGGGAGCTAGGTACTAAGGTTCTCTATGCATTTAACACCCAGCTGCAAGGAAAACACTGGCATGTGTTCAAGACCACTCATGCCCACCAATTCAATTACCAAGTTAAGTCAAACATTGAATAGAAACTTCCAGGAAAGATTGGTGTCTGTAGCTGGAATGTCTATATGGAATTACAATAGCTTTGAAAGCCTGTAGTAATATTTTTTACACCTTAGGAAAAATGAATATCCTAACTGCTAATGACTTCAGTAGGAACCAGCTCTGCGTTATGCCCAACTCGCTGCCTGAATGCCCTGTTAGTTTCAGAGAGCCCTTGTATATTAACTTTTAATTTCCCATCGTCTTTATATGTGACTTAGTTGTCTATTTTTGGAAGAATAAGTCTCCCAGACAATATTGTTATGACAATGACAGAGAAAATATGACTGATATGAAAATAGATTCTTTTAGACATTTGTTCTTAATAAAATAAACGTTATAGTGGTAGGAGCACGAATCAGTAAGTAGGCATGACAGTTGTCTGACTTAGTAGCTAGCTACCTATGAACATAGAATATAGCAAGAACTGGAATCATAGACATTAGACTTAAAAACACAATATTAAATTTCTGTTGCCTTTTACTACCAGGTCAGTAACATTTCTTAGTGTGATTTTTTTAGTTATAATTTATTTAGTCTACTTTTAAATGTTGCAAATTTGCTTCTATGACTCTTCTTGGGAGACTGTTTCTCAATCAAACAAATCCTACATTTGCAATATTTTGGCAAATATGTCTTAAAATAACTCAATTCTAATTCATGGTTCTTAATAATAATCTAGAATGCTTCATTATAGCTATTTTTGTACATGAAGTTTATTTCTGGAATCTTTATTCTCTATACTAAGGTTTCCAACCACCTTAACTATTGCAATGTGTTCTGATTTTTTTCTCAGTCCTGGAGTCTGCAAACACTTTATATCTGTATAGAAAAGCTATATGTATATAAAGGTATTCCCATGCTAAAATTTTTAGTGCACCATATCTAGTTATTATAGTCTATTATACTCTTTATATATGCTCTCCAAACACTTTATAAACATATATATACATATGAATATAAAGTGTTTATATTCAAAAGCTAGGGAAAGGGAATTATGTTCAAGAAAGACATCATCAGGATTAATTATTAGGAAGGCCTGTTCCCAGACTCTTGAACCCTGCTCTGGGTAGCCAGGTGTGAGCTCACTGTCCATGCACAGAGACAGCAGACCTCTAGGTGTCACAGCTGAGATTAAAATAAACATCCAGTGCATTTTCCCTAGGTCCCGTGTCCTGTGTGCCAGTATCACACATCTCCATAGGATACCGGGCTGTGAGACAGCCCAGGCGGCTCTAGGTCAGTGTGTTAAACACCTCAGCGGCTCTCTGGAGCTGAGGCATCGCATTTGCTTGTCTGCACCCTAGTCGTGAGCTCCACCTCACTCTGCCATCCAGATGTAAGTCAGTAGTTCTGCTTATTGTTTGGAAATTTCCCTGAATCACAAAAACTATGCAGTTTTCCTATCTGTTTCTCATTTCCATTAGGAATCACTTGCATATTCATCACAAGATGCATAGCTCAGCACTTGAATCAGCAGGGGAAAGAACTGTATTCCATTTCCTTTGAAATTCTGTCTACTGCAGCATGATTTGACCACTTAAATCACTGCACAAGTCAGTATATTATGGAATGTTTTCTAAAACAATAAAATCCTTACATGTCATCCCTACTCTGCTAGGGAGTTTGCAGAAGCATTAGAATTTTGAAGTAGCCAGATGATTATCAACTGTATTTTGATTTTATTACAACAGCCATGCCGTATTAAAAAGTGCAGGATGAAAGTCAACAGGAAAATGTAGTTGTATCAACAGGAACAGAACAGTGGTTTAACTGGCTGGTCAAACTGGTTTTATGGTTTATTTCAGTCCCTATACTGGCAGTGGCACAGTTAGCCTACTATATGTAAGTATACAGTGAGTATGAGAAGTGTTCAAATTTCCAGATTGTTTAAAACTCTTATTTTATTGTAGCAGCCAGGGCAGAGTTCCACTAGAATCCTAGGGACTTAACATTATATACTTGAGATCATTGAGTAGGAGAATTTTTTTATAAAATCTAGTGCACATATTTTATCCACATTAAAAAAAAGAAAAGGTGAAAAGTAAGAAAGATTTTTTTTTTTTTTTAAATTTTCGGCATTTCCAAGTATTGGTATGAAGCAAATCCCAGTTCAGTGGGACAAGATGCTATGCTTTGTGCCCAAATAAGAGAGTATAATTTTTGTTCCTTCTTACATGGTCACCATTCAGTTATAGGTTAAAAAGAGATACTGCCTTCCATTCAAAATCTTATTTTCAACTTTTGGGGTTGTTTTTGTTTTTTGTTTATGTTTGTTTGGTTTTGGGGTTTTTTGGTTGGTTGGTTTTTTTTAATGTTAGGGGCAGATTTGTAAGTGTTTAAGGAGTTAGGTACCAAGGTGCTTTGAGAAAATCCCACTCCTGTGCCCTGTCGTACTAAAGACTTCGGGTCACGAGAGACTTTCTGTGGGCTTTCAGTCAAGGCTTTACACTTGAAAGAACAAAAACGATCCAGAGATTCACCTTCCCATATCCTTGAGTAACTCAAAGAAACCGCAGAGACGGCTTATCTGAGGAGCCTTATCAGCATCAGATGCTTTCACAAGCTGATGAGTTCCGTGTGCCAAAACGAGCCAAGGCAGTGTCCCCGGTCAGCGCGGCAGCGGTGCCTGTCCCGCACGGCGGATCGCGCGAAGGCCGGTTCCGTTCCCGTTGTCCCGTGTCCCTGTGCTGGAATACCGAGGGCAGCAGGCACCGGCAGCGCTGGGACACGGCCCCCGTTCCCGTTGTCCCGTGTCCCTGTGCTGGAATACCGGCTGCAGCAGGCACCGGCAGCGCTGGGACACGGCCCCCGTTCCCGCTGTCCCGTGTCCCTGTGCTGGAACACCGGCGGCAGCAGGCACNGGCCCCCGTTCCCGCTGTCCCGTGTCCCTGTGCTGGAACACCGGCGGCAGCAGGCACCGGCAGCGCTGGGACACGGCCCCGCCTCGCGGCGCTCCGCTGCCACCGTGCGGCTCTCGCAGCAATACACGCGTGTCTCGGGAACGCCCGCAGCGCTCCAACGCTGCTCCGACGCGCAGCAGCTGTTCAGAACCAGATCCTGCTCATGGAGAGCCAGCTAAAAGAACATCTTCCTCCAGAGCCGGAATTGCGAGGCAAAGATCTATCGCAGTGTTATTCAGAGGTTAAAACCAGGTAAGTTAATTTTGGTTGCTTCTGTCCTTAAAATGTATTTGTCCCACTCACAGAAGCAAATGACATGCACAAATGAAGAAATCACGAAAAAAATAAGAAAGGCATGAAATTCATGGTTTTCCAGCAGAAAATATTTAGCAAAGGCCCATACAGTTTCAGTGTTTCCTGGTGGCATAGATGAAGTATGGCTATTTTTATGGTTCAATAAAGTTCTGGAGTTGTACAACTTTACTAACTCATCACGGCTATCTGGATTCTCTGGGATAAATGAAAGAGTTTCAGTTTGGACAACATTCTCAGGCACATGGTGCAATTCTTGGGGAGTCCTGCTCAAGGCCAGGCACTGGACTCGATGATCCTCATGGGTCCCCTTCCAACTCAACATATTCCATGACTCTATGATTCATATAAAATTTTAACACAGAAAATGGGCACATACCATGGATAGGTGAATTTACCTGGCTCTCAGCTGTCTTGATTGAGAGACGGAATAGCAGACAAAAGTTGGGACAGGAGAGAGGCGTAGGCACTTGGTGGAAAACAGTAGGTGAGAGCAGAATTGCTAAGGCCAAAATTTTGGTGGTACAGAGCGTTACGAATCAACTTTGTACTTTGGAATAAATACACAAATGGATATAAAACATTTCAATATTTGTTTAGACTTGCAACTATAGTGATTCTTAAAACAACAACCACCCCCTGATTTATAAACCAGGATGGGATAATGCTGAATAACAAATCACAGCGTGGTATTGACAGCAAATTGACAC
Organism: Mohoua ochrocephala; assembly: GCA_013398855.1. Taxonomy (NCBI): domain Eukaryota; kingdom Metazoa; phylum Chordata; class Aves; order Passeriformes; family Acanthizidae; genus Mohoua; species Mohoua ochrocephala. Next base: position 100,700 of record VZTA01016084.1, on the reverse strand, counting down.
GTCTAACTCGGCTTTCTTAAAATAACACTATTGTAATCAAGTTGTATACAGACATCACCCACTCCTGAAGTGAAAAAATTGGCAGCTACCATAAGAATACTTAATAAAATTGTACAGCACCCAAGCAGGTCAAACCCACAGTACTACTGCATTCATAGACACAGGGTTTTCTAAGATGGGGTGGGACTAGTGTGGTTCCAGTTTATTTCTAAATTGCTTGGGCCAGATGACATTATTCAGTGACTTCTGAGCCAGTGGTCAATTTACAGAACAAGTAACAGAAAAGTGTCATTCTTACAGAAGATGTGCATATGAGGTAATAAAGAACACAGACTAGAAAATCAGTAGAGCACATCATTAAATGATACACATTTTACAGCACTTGTAGGAGTTTTCCTCCAAAATTTCCCAACTTTGGAGAACCACAGCCTTCTGAGTTTTTTGGGCTTGCCTATCACAAGGCTGATACATTATAAACAACACTTCCCACTACATAATAATTAAAACAAAGACTGATGAGGTACATCAGTGACACGTCAAGGCTGGGAAAAACACGAAACGTTTATCAGCAAGCATCTTGATATGAGGTATAAATTTTAAAAGGGACTGCATTGCTTACTTAAAATCGAATAAACATCCGACAACTTTGATGACCTGCCATCAAGTCCACTTCAGATGAGGTTATGATTTCCACAGGAACAAGAAGATGTAGAAACAGAGGGAGTAAAATTCCTTTAGAACATGTCAGAGACCTCAAGAACTAATACTTTCGTGGCCTCTCTTTATCCTATAGCTGGAACAATACTGCTGGCCCAAACAGTCTATGCAGGAATGCTGACCAAGCTGGTCTGTGTTCAGTGTGGTTCCTTTAACAATAAAAAAACTCACCTCCTGAACAGCAAAGTAAGGAGCGTCCTGATAATGTTACTTTAGAAAGAAAAATCTGCATGAGATAAAGGAACTACCATTATTTTACAGGAGAAACTATTTGAAGTTTCTATTCATTGGGAAACTTCGCAAGTGAACTGGTCCTTAGATTTTTCAAAATATATATGGAGAAACAAAGTAAAGTCAGGATTTTCTTTGAAATCAGCTCTTTTATAGATATCAGATCAAGCCATATGAGCATTTAACAATTTGTCCTACATAGTTAGCAAGTAAAATTCACTCTTAAGCAACATTAATTGTGCAGCAGTGTTAAGAAACAGCAGTGTTAAGAAAGATTAGCCAGAATAAGCTAATCTGAATAGCAGAAGTGGGCTGCATAGATGTGATTCTTCACGTGAAGTAATTACACCTGTTTTTGTTCTGTTTTTCTACAAACCATAGAGAAAAAAAAGGTAAAAGTTCTTAAGAGTTTTTCTAGGTCTGTATGTCTCTTAAAATAGAACAAAAATGCAAAAGACAATACAAAAATGATGAACAGAAATGTGCTTGAGCACACTCTTTTTACTGCTGTTAAAACTATCATGTCTTTTTCTCTGGTGGCCTAGCCTCTCAGTTCATTCTTGTACCTGTGACAATTCCTTTAATCTGTTAATTCCATTTGTATTACACCTTCTGAATTTCTGCAGGCTTTGGGCCTTTGTTTAATGAAATCCATGAAACTCAGATGGACCGGATGAGATCTCCAAGGAAATTCTAAGTGCTGAACAAAGTAGTTTTAGAAGCTCTTTCTTCTGTACAGAGCCGATCCAGTATCCCCTGCTTTGTTTTGGTTGCAGGAACAGCTAGTGATGCCATCTCCCACAGGAACTGGCTTGTGACCCATCTGCTCCAGCTTCCAATAGTCTGATGAACTCACCCAGTGCCTCTGATTCACTGTTTAATCAGCTGACAGATTACGCTGAACATGTTCAGTTGAAAACTTTAGTTCTTCCATTGAACTGGAGTTATGAGTCAGAGCAAAAAGTGCTATTAAGAGAATTTAGAGGGAAAACAGAGTGTGCCTAAACTCCCTTTGGTAGAGAGTCCACTCATCAGAAATCCAAGCCCTACTAAAATGAATATTTAAGTTTATAACATTTACCTGAATTTTCCTGAAAGCCATGAAAGCTTACTGGGCAACTGGACTGCTGTTTCTGAGCGGCTCAAACAATTAAGTATATTCCGGGATGCCTCGCCTGTTTTGCCCAGAAACAAAATAGCTGCCAACCCCCAGAACTGCCACTGGGATTAGACGTGACTTAGGCACCTACTGACTCCAACGTGTCGAATGCAGCAGTTCTGGGGACGCCCATCAGCAGGTATTTGGACACCTGTGAAAGCAGTAGAAAGAAGCCTGGGGCCATTAGAGCTGTAGTCACCTCTATGGTCAGATATTGCATGTAGGTGCCCAAGGTCTGCCTGAAGCCTTAGGAGGATCTATTTGCTAGCTCTGAATCTCGCTCCAGATGGAAGAGATTGGTGTTCTCAGGACCTCCCCAACACACCTTGCACACCAATGACTATTGGAAGAAACAAGAAGCTTCATTTACAGATGCACAGAGAGTTTCAGGGTCCAATTCAGGGACATGGGGAAACTATGTTCCTTTTGCATTACCATGGCACTCTGCAAACCCGCCTCCGTCCACCTGAAGTTCTAAAGGGCATGATAATGGCATCAATGAATATATTTAAAGAGCTAGAAAGAGGTATTAGAATCGCATAGTTGTAAATATCATAAAGTAGTATTTCTTCTTCCCCCCCCCTTTTTTTTTTAAGGATACTATGGGGGTATAGGCTAACATTTATGCAAAGCTACCTTTTCTCTACAGTGACCTCACTCTGCAGAACCTCTCTCAGCCTCTACATTTTCTCACATTAATTGCACAGTTGGTTGTGCTTTGTGCATGTTTTGCATTAACACATTTACAAGTAGACTTTAATAATATTGCCCCAAGTGTATTGCTTTATCTGTGATCATAGGTGTGTCTCTATGATAGCCTAATGATAGCCTTTCCAGGTCTCATTTGAAAACAGTATTTTACCGTCTTAGTCCTACTGATAAGTCTCTGATACTGGCTTCTTGGAGCACGTAGCAGAACTGCCATTATTCTTTGCTCATTTTCTAGCATGTATTTTGCAAGGAGACAGCCCTGAAGACTGATGGGCTCTAGTGCCATTAAAAGATTCTGTGGACCAAAATTTAGGTGTGGATTTAATTGTTAATGAAATCAATCTCAATTTAAAAAACAAATGGCCTTTAAAAAAGGCAAACTGTGCTGTTGCACTGCAGCATACGCAAGATGTTTGTTAAATGTACGTCCTTTTATCAACAGATGAGTGTTCACTGACTCTCTTCTAGTTATATTTACCCAAAAGTCAACTTGCTAAGCTGTTAAAAGCTCCAAATCCTGTCTCTGTCTTGAAACTGAAAACAACCTGTTGTATTTCAATATTCCAAAACATGGCCCATTTTCCTTGAAGCCAAAAATAGATAGTAAGGAGATGTTTATTTCTATTTTGGTCACAACGATGGGTTGCACTGATGGTAAACATAATAAAGGCCCATTGGATAAGGCAACAAAGTTTATTACATCTAATTAATTTCATTTTTAAAAAAATAATTTTGAAAAGAGTGTTCAAAGTCAGTGCCACTGCTGAAAGCCTGAAATACTGCAACACATTTATAAGAGAGTCTGAGTTCAAATTTTTTGGTGGGATTTTTTTTAACTTGGTCTAGCTAGAAACCAACAGTTTCAATATTCTTTCAAATACAGAATTATTCCCACTCCCTCTGCTCTCAGCCTCTTGCATCAGAAAACTTTGCTTGACTATATCTAGCAGATTTTCACGGTTAGGTTTAGTCATGTTACCTAAATGAGAAATCACCACTTTCTTCTTGCTTTGTACTACTTTTTTTACCATTGGGTTCTTTATGCAGAGGACTAAGAAAAATTAGATGGAAGGTGCAATTTTGATGAAACAGAAACATTTAACTTCGATAGTCAATAGTAACAGTCAAATTTAAATATTTCCGTGAATGACCATGGATTGTCTTTTACTGAAACTACGAAGAAAACCACAATTATAACTGTACAAGCACAACTTCTCTGTTTACAAAACTCATTGATACTATACACTGCAATATTGTAACTTTAATTCACTGCACTTTATGAAGCTTAGCTTCCAACTCCATTATTTTCCAATCAAATTACTCAGTAAAACGATAACTAAAATAAAACTCTTACCTCTAAACCTAATTTCTTGTCTTTTAACTATTCTGAAATTTTTCTTCAGGATTTTTCCATTCATATACTGGAAAGATACACATTACAGAGAAAGGGAGCAGGTTAGGGAGGGACAGAGGGACAGATTTCTTGGTTGTAGGTGTGATTTCTGCTTTGTCTACAAACTTGTGTTGTGTTTGTATAAAATTGTAAATTTACTTTTTTAGCAGACCGCTAATTCGCTAGAGTTTGGCCCCAAACATCAAACACTGGCCATGATTATAACAATAAAGAACACTTAGTAACAACAGTAAGCACACACCATTTGGGGGCAAGACGTACTTGCAAATATGCAAGATGTAAAGCTCTGCTTGTTGAAAAGGTAAGCCAATAAATATAAATTCCTAGCCAAAATTACCCCTCCCTGCTCAGATAAAATAATGTTGAATGGTGAGCAGGGCTATAGAATAGTAGATACACGTGCAGCACCAATTCCAGCCATACAACTGAATCCAAGTCCTTTAATTTCTAGTTCTGAAGGCATAAAACTCATTGAGGTTTCAACAGGAGTTCACTGATCTTGGCTCCTGTGGACTCTGTTAACAGGAAACATCCAGGCATTAAATGGATTCCTCTTCCTAGCAGCCACTAGAACACTATAAGGAGTTACATTGCTGCAAAAGAAAAGTGTCATTTTTGGATATTCAAATCTTAAAAGCAAGCCCTCTGTGGAGCATGTTAAGCATCTGCACAAAGAAACATCCAAAACCTGAAAATTCAGACCAGATAACTTAGTTAGCTTTTGGCAGGTGTACTGCTTTATGCAAACAATCTCAGAAACTGCCTGAAGCTTCCTATTTCCCTGTGTCTTACTGTGCCAAATTTCTAACTCTGCGAAGACATGGCATAATGTAGTGTGGAAATCTTTAATTCTTGCTATCATATAACAAAAAGAAATCCTGCCAACCTCACACCTGTTTCAAACTGCAGCCCAGGTGATGGACACAGACCTGGCCTGCAATCCAACCTAAAAGTGAGCACCTCCTCTGTCTTCCACCTGGTGCTGCTCGGCAGCAAAAGCTTAGCAAATAGTGTGCACTCATGACTGCACTATTTCAGGGACAGCAGAAAATCCATTTTAAAATACAGATTAAAATCTAAGAGAGAAGGGCATAAAATAAATGTCTTGTCAATCATTAGGAATCTTAATTTCTGTAAAGATGAAATCTTAAAATGTTTGGAGAACTGAGTCTCTGTTATTTACTTCCTTTATTTACTTAACCAAAAAAATTGTACAACTTGATTGGAATGATCATTGGTGAACTCAAACTATGCTAATACACATCAAATCTTTGAGTTAAAAAAAACAAAAGCATCCAATAAACATAAACTAAGCAAGAAATGGGAATGAGGTGATTTTTCACTCTGGCATTTGTTACCATCAATACTAGAACACAAGTTCTTTGTTTAATGATGTTTTTAAGGAATACTAAGCAACTACAGGTGATGAACTTAAATGGAAAAAATATGTAATATTCTGATTGCAGAAACAGTCTAGTTAAAAGACAAGCACTATGCAAAACAGAAGTACAGTGTTAGTAGGACAGTAGTATCATTAGGTTGGAACAAAAGTTTTATTAGCAACACAGTACCCAGTACAATGAAATTGAAGCCTTACATGCTAGTACACTAGCTGTCCCACAAACTCTCAAATTGATAGAAAAATAATATTCTGTTATTAAACAAAGACTATGACCATGTTCCCTGATAACCAGCAACCCTTTAAGAAAATAAAATGAGCATCAAAAAATAAAACCTCAAATTAAAGTCTGTTTTGAAGCTTATTCACTGCTTCAAACAGCTCCTAACACTGCAGATGCTTCCCCATGACTTCAGAAACCAGTGTTTTTCCATTGAGCAAAGCAGCATACTCAATATGTTGCAAAATTATATGAAGAAGTCCCACAAACTGTATCACACTACGTCATTAAAGTCGTAAGCTTTACATTTAAGAATTACACATTGTAATGAACTTCAGTACAGCATAGGGTCAGTTGTACAGCACTGGCACAGTAATATCCTCGTGTGATTTAATACACGACCTAAAATCACAGCCCCATGAACAAACTAGAAATAAAGAAAAGTCAGAAACATTGGCAAAGGGTAGGCCTTGGCACATAAATATCCCGGTGGTTCACTCAGGTGTCAGCAATAATTACTGTCTTCCCATGAACACTGGCACCTTCAATTCAACACTTTTTTCCGTATTAGAATAGTCTTTCTCTAAGCCAGTAATCACCATACCAAGGGCAAAACCCCCAACAAACCAACCCCAAACCATAAAAAGTCAGTCACTGAGTCTGGAATCAGCTTACTGAAAATTCAGGAAGGGAACAGCATTTCACTATCAGAACTTCAAACTGGCTCCTAGGACAAAACCACTTGAATGCAGAAAAAACACCATCAAGGCTAGATTTGCATAGGACAGAAAGGTGCCAGCCACTTCCACAGCCCCAAAGAAGTACATATGATTTAGGAAAGCTGAGCAGAACACAATCTCCTTTCTAATTCTTCCTTTCAGCTTCAAAACCCTTCTGGGCAGTTTCCACCACATTGAACACTAGATGGGAAACACCTATATAAATATTTTTATATATAAAATATGTGTTCATGTATAGAGGCTACAAGTCTGAAACAGGGAGAGAGCACACCCCTGGTTAAACCAAGAATCATGGAAATACAAGGGAAAACGGTAGAATATGACTGCATTTTATTCTGATATATATTTCCTATTCATTCCCCTATGTGCTATCAATATTTCCATTTCCCATCTTGGCAGAAGCACCATGTCATGACCCATACCCAGTCCCTGGAGCTCCAGCACTGGCCTTTGCTTTGTATTACTACTCAGCCCCGATGCAAAAGCACCATAGAAATTCACATGCAGCCCATGAAAAGGTGTTCCAGTCTGAGAAGTCACCCCAAGACAGTGCCAGAGCTTACAGGTGCTGTGACAGGCGCCTAGAAGTTGAAGAAGAGAATTTTTTTGCTTTCAGGCTGGGAGAGCTCATCCTTAAAAGACTAAAACCCCATGACTGGTTTGACCCATGAATGGCAGTGTGGGAAAACTGCAAAAATTCATGGGAGAGATATTCTTCCACTGCAACAGAGTTTGGGTGGGGCTGTTGCTTGTGAAGGTTCAGATCCACACTGGAGAAGTTCACAGAGAACTATCTTCTGTGGGGAGAGTCCCATGGCACACTAAAAGAAACTCTTTTCCTCAAAGAAAGACTCTAAAACAATGAATGCACTGACTAAACCTCATGTTTTGTTTCTCCTCTGTGGAGTGGTGGGTTGGAAGGAGGGAAGTACTGGAAATAAGGGTTTGTTCTCGAAATTTGCTTTAATTCTCTATTATTTCTTTTTCCTTTTACTTCTGTTGGTAATAAATCCTCTTTATACTGTTAAGTCTGAGCATTTTGCCTTGAAGTTCTTCCGATTTTCCTCAATAATCCTTATTTCACCTCACAAAAAGTGAATTTTTCATTTCCCCTTCTCTGCTTACTCATAGCAGAGGCAAGTAAGTGAATAGTTTGTTGGTGCTTGGTGCATAACCAGCCTCAACCCGCTACATACCCTAACATGCATGAGGGAATAAAACACTTTCTTTGTTTTGTAGATAGAACCAATATAACTACTACCCAAAGCATCACTCCGAAACAAGTGTCAGTTGTGCAGAGAACCTATTTTTTATATAACTAATGTTCTTCTCCCTACTGTTGTAATCTGAAAAAAATTAAAGTCATTACATTTCCCATGGATTAATAATGATTTATTTCAGATGTGTCCTGACTAACATTTTGTCTATGTTCAAATTGACATATGTTGAACAGTTAGATGAGGATGAAATATATAACTGTTAATTGTATTTCTTTGTAAGTTTTAATTCTTGAGAGACACTACAGCATAGGATACTATTTCTTTTTTCATTAGAAAAACTGATTTATAATTAACTGATTTTGAATGCTAAAATAATTTCACATTAAGCCTATGATAGTTAGGAGGCTAGATGCCACATCTACCATTTCACTTTATGATAATTTAATTACTGTAATAGGCACAATAAACCTTTCTGAAATATCCTAGTATTTAAAAGAATAAAAAAGACTCGCCTCAGTGCTATTACCAGAAAAAAAATTAGCTAGCTAGCAGTTCTGTGTTCCAGCCCTTTAATTTACTACCATAAAATGAAGAGTGCAAGTAAATAAACTAATGCTGGAAACACTAAGGAAAAAAATTCAGTTGTGTAACAGCTAGAATTGAAATAAACGAAAAATACCTTTTTTTTATAATCAGCACTAATTCACTACTGAGCTGACAAAAATACATACATGGACAAACCCCTGAAACACAGAGTGATTTTTTTTTTCTTTAATTGTCATAATTAGGGAAGAAGTTTAATTTAAGAAGCTAAAGAACTTTATGCGTTTAAAGCATCTTTATCAATACGCAGTTTCTAGAGAAACAGGATACAACCATTACATTTTCATAACTTATAAAGTAGTAAGTCATTCAACAGAAGGACACTGGAACCAACTTGGATTAAAGAAATGGTATTTGGCTCGTTAAGACAAAGATCTGTTCACTCTAAGGCCTATAAAACAAATTCAGTAACTTACATCTCCTGTCATTGTTAATATGGTCACTATTCAGGGGAAAAAGCTAAGGAGATCCAAATATGTAGACAGTGTCATACTCTGATTAACTAGAACAAAAACAGGAACAAGATTAAAATTTAGAATCCAGATGATGCCGAGAATCTGGTGGTGACTCACATGGCAGTGGCTTAAAATTAAAATAAAAGTTAAGATAACACAGTCTACATAATCTTGCAGTGCATGTGCAGGCTTTAATGCACCTACATATCAATTCAGTGTCCTTTCTCAAAGAGACAGAAAGAAATACAGGAAGAATGGCAATACAGAAGGGTAAAGAAGCAACAAAACTCTTGCCATCACTTGTAGATATGAGATGCTTGCTGTGTCTATACCACTAAACTCCTACTGGCTCAGGAAGGCATCAGGAGCTTCATTGTCAAAAACAGGATAAAAGAAGAACTATGGAGACAACAAACAGGCATTGCCTTAGGTCTGAGAGACACTGAGGGAAGACTGTCCTGAGGCAGGTTTGGCATCAGACCTCAACAACTAAGAAGTCTCAAGAGTGGAACAAGCTGCATCTGCAAGGAAAACAGCATCATTAACTCAAACATATGACAGGATGTTGTCTTTGATCCTTTCCATTATGGGCTCTGAAAGACCCTATGGAAGAGTACATTAGGAATCACCAAGTCCTTTCCTAAAAACAGGCACGCTGGGGGAGAGTGAAGGGAGGCAGCTGGGGAAGACAGAAAAGCTCATTCCCTCTTCATTCACATGCATTGCAACAGGTTGCTGGAACAGTGTTCGTTCAATGAATAATTAATAACAGTTAATTTCCAAGATCATTATGTTCTATCAGCACCTAATAACACGGGATATAATCAATAGTGTTTGCTGTTACTCCCAGTTGAGATAAAGCTCTATTTCCTACATCTACACACAGAAGCAAAGAAATTCTTCAATAAGAACTGAACAATCAGACCGATCCATCTTGCTGGAATCAAGTTCTCGGTGATTTTAAGAACAATTACACATACACAAAAACACAAAAGGAAAAACTAAGAGGCAGCATGACAAAAAAAAGTTTTCTGCCCTATTACACACCATTTTATTCATCATACTTAACAAAGCTAAACCTGTACAAGTTTGTACATATTGCATTGAAAGAACTGCTCACTAGCTCAAAAAATGAACAAAACATCAGAAGCATTAAACTTATGGTCCCTTTTGCAATTTTTGTGCAGTCAGTATCAATATATCAGCTCAAAGCTTTTGACAGATACAAAAAAAACCCTGAACAAAGGCCACAGAGACCACAGGGCCCTCATTCGGGCTACCCAAGACAGGTACCAGGCTGATGTCTGCGGTCATCTCAAAAGCTGAATTCGAAGTTTGCTATAGAGAAATGTGAAATTACATCCACTAGTAAAGAATCTAAGAAGATTTTAAGAAGCTAATTTAAACAGTAAAGATAAATTGGATCAAAACTACATATACAGTTAAAGACATAGGTAAACTCACACAACTGTTTAATTCAAGATCACATTTCTACACAGGAGAAATACAACATTCTGATCTACCAGTATGGCTTTTTCCATGAATAGGTGGGTGTTTTCAGATTTTAAACTGAAAACTGTTATTTGTCTAAGAAAACTAGAAGTAATTAATTATGTTAGGAAGAATTTACGTCAAGAAATGAAAGTGAGATTAATGTGAAATTTATAGCATTAGGATAGACACCCCTATGATTTAATTTTGGAAGACGTTTCACCCTCAATTTAGTTATTTGTCATACTCTGGCAGCATATTTCACCTGTGAACTTTCACCTTAGAACACGGAAAGATCAAGTGTAACTTTTAAAAAAAAATTCAATAGACTGAAATGCACCTGAGCAAAACAAAAACTAAAGTTCAAAGAGTAAAGAAAGCAATTAGCAGAACTCAAGTTTTGGCTTGTGGACATGCACAAAATTAAAAAAAACAAAACAAAACCAAGTTAACAGCTATTGGCACTTATCCACAATAAGCTGTAAGATGATGTAATAAAACACAGCTAATAAACATGATTGGTTCACAATGAAACTGTACAAGCCATTAATTCACATTGAAACAATACACCTGATTGCAGTTTTGAGCAAAAAACCATAACTTAAAATTCTGTTTTATTCAAATTTGAAAAACTACTTTAACTAGTTTAAATACATTCATCCCCAGTCAAAGTTTTACAGTAACTGATAATTTTCAATCACACACACAACCACATTGTAAATCCCTGAAACAGGGATTTATTGTAGGAATACCGATAAAACCTTAACAGAGATACAAATGATACATCACATAGTGTCTTACACCTTAATGGCAAGTACTTGACCACCTCAGATTGCGGGGTGCATCACTCCTACTCTTACACTCTAATACCATCCTCTAGGACCAAACGGTTTAAATTGAATTCACAACAGTTTGCAGTTACTTAAAAGCAACGATTTTTAAAAATCAAGCTATAAAAGATTCTCTTCTGACCAGTATTTCAAAACTTTTGGAAAGAGAACACCCCAGTGGGGACTAAACACAGTATGCAAGGAGAGTCATTACAGTGAATTTGAAAGTCATTTCAGAATCACCATCCCTGAAGAGATACAGTATACAGCAGTACGTCCCTTCACATCAGTTACGTGGTGCATGTTTACCTGTGCATCTTAGGACCTTACTGTACTAGTAGGTCTTAGGACTCTTGAAATTAATCTCATTCTGGCACAAGCTTTCTGTGGGGTAGGGCAATTTCCAAATGAAAGGCACTCTGCTATGAGTGAAACCAGAATTATCAGCAATGCAAACGGACAACTTGTAACGTATCGAAGAGAAATGCCACAGCTTACACAAGATCTAAAATTAGGTACTTCCTGTAAAACAGGTGAAAAAAATATCTAGTGCAGCTGTAGTGCATCTGTTTACGTGCACACAGACACCAGCCATTGTACAAGCAGAGATCTTCCAAGTATATCAACAGTTGTTTGTTTTTTTTTTCCTCCGGTGCTTTTCTCACTTGGGTGAAATCAAGGTTCAAGGTGACTTGCAGAACAGCCCACGGCCCACCACTGCCCTGCTTCCTGCAGCCCACAGCAAGCAGATCTGGAGATAAGTTGCAAGTGGGGTCCTCGGTAGTAGAACAAGAGCACAGGCACACGCCACAAGTTGGTACCCCTTATTTCTCCTCACACCTTTTCTTTTTTTTTCCTGCTCTTCTTAAAAAAAAAAAAAGAAATCATCTTGGGAATACAGTTTTCCTTATGGACAGGAAAACTCATGCTTGTTAGCCTGACTAAGGGATGTGCAAAACAGAAGTAATTTCCCTGAGGCAAAGATCTTCAAGTCATGCCTAGTTTACATTGTCTATTCTTTTTTCACCTGTTGAAATACTTGGCACACTGAGGCCCTGATCACTGACTGAATCTCCTGGCATTATCACAGTCTGTATTATACATTTATAAAATAAAGCAGAAGTTGCAAATGCTTCATTCTCTCATTCTGGTTTGGTTTTTCACATTTACTGACTAAAATCCCTTTCCTTCTCAAGGGTGGCATTAGGTCTCCTGGGCAGGAAGGTAGAGTGAGAAACTTCTACTGTATTTAAAGGTTGTCATGAATACTGAATGCCTAAAAGGGCAATCACAGTAGTTACTGGACTCAAAACACAGAGTAACAGGGTGACAATTAATATCCTGTTACATACAGCCTGTTACTTGATCAAAGGTAGGTGATTAAATAGTTGCTTCTTAATTTACATTATGAAAACCATCCAGGGAGGAAAAAAAATGTCATGTTATGAGTGCCTCCAGTATAAAACACATAAGAAGCAAAGCTTGAAACCAAGTCTTCCCAGCTTTCCCTTTTAAAATATAAATTGCACTTTTATACAAAGCAATCCAAAAAGTCTAAATACCAGTAAAAATCTGAAGCTGCCTTGCTGTACCAAAGAGTATCTGTGTTCAGCATCTGAAGTTCAGGCAACTAGTTTTCAGCCATTCTGCACATAGAGCCATTTGCTCTACACCTTTCTGCTTTGAAAGGGCCTGCCATTAAATCCCATGCCACTGGGTGGGGAATAAACAAAGAAATAAAAAACAATAGTAGGAGTTTAAGGCCTTTATCTCCACAAGGAGCTGAAAACTGTGGCACAATCCATGACCAATACTTACTATGCAAATGAGCACACTCCCACCCAGGGCTTCCAAAAATCAGTCACTCTTTCTAACATTTGCCACACAAGACAATCATACCAACAGCAAGCAACAGTGCCAATTAAGCATTTTTAAGGTCTTCAAAAATTCAAGCAAAGGGCACTTCTGAGAAAGATAATCTTATAGATTTGGTTTTAAAAATAGACACCACACTCACATTCAAGGGACATCCTTCACTTTTAGGCCTTTGTCACAAATCTGAATCTTTATTGTTCTGAAATAAATGCTATAAACATAAGACTCAAAACAAGAACTCCAACTTTCAGTCTCAGAAGAGGTGTGGTTCAATGCCCATATCACATGTAACAAGAAAGTCTCCTTAAAAAAGGAAAAAAAAAATTACTGTAAAGTCTTTCTTATGAATGAAAATGCAATCCTTTGTTTTTCTCATTACTTTGTGTACAGGCGGGCACCAAAAAAATCTTTTGCATTTTCTTTTGAATTCTTGCTATGACGCTTGACGAACTTTCTGCCATTCAACAAACTCATCCAGAAGTACAGGCCCTGCAAATGGACAAAACTTGGAGTTATATTTGCCAATGTCTTTCTAACGTCTTCTCTCAAAGTATGAGGTTAAAACTACTGGTCTAGGAAACATCCATGTCAACCCTACGGTAAAATACTCATAGATTAGTACGAGCATTCCAATCCAAGGATGATGAAAGGTGCACAAAAAACACTACATGGAATTATGGAAAAAAGTGTTCCTGATACCTGACAGGTGGAGTGAACTGAATGGAAAGCATAAAAATAATCTTATATTGTAAATCAGCACAACTAATTCCTTCTTCTTAAAGCTTTCAAACTTGTGAATAATTAGAACGTGGACCAAATGGGAGTTAGACAATTCACTCATAACATGACTGACTACCAGCCAGGTGGAAAGTTCAGCCCCAAGTACCTGCAGGTAGGTAAAAATTGTTAAGCTAGAGTTTATTATATACTAGAACAAAATGAGAGTTTGCTGTTAATAATTCCACTTGCAAGTCTACCGTTCCATGCAGCAAGCACCTTCCCTAGATCCTCACCGAATACAAGCCGGCTCAAGTATACCATCATACTACTACTGACACACTATACCCTTGACATACAATTAACAACATTTAATATCTGCAGTTTGAAGATGAATGGTTATCAGGGCTGTTTTTCTATACACTGTTGGAGAAGAAATATTTTATACCTTACAGTACTGTTTCTGTTACAGAAACTTGTTTTATGCAATTTTAAAATTCTCTGCTAATATTTGAATAAGCAAAATATTAAGAGTACTTACATGCACCATCTTCATCATAGTTGCTAAGATCTGCATGGACAGTCCTGCTGAACTCTAGTACATTGTACCACTGATCCTTGTTCATAACTCTATACTTCGATTGCTACAAAAAGTAATTTCAAAATATTAAAATGTCAAGTGGCATTTGGTACTGCTGCATCTCATTTATCTCATTTTATTTTCAGTAAGTTCCTAATAAACAATTTAATGGGTAACAATGGCTATTATTTACTTGATTTTCCATTTTTTAAAATACTACACAAGAACATATTTCATAGTTATGAAACTACACAAAACGATTTCTTGAAAGATCAGAGCAGAATCAAAATCCCTGGAAATCAGTAAGTCACCACTCTAAGCTTCTTGTCCTGAAGAAGGACATATCTAGCTCAGATACATTTCTAGAAGGAACTATTTTTAAAAAAATCTTCTTTTCTCCAGGGTACAATACATAATGATCATAAGGACATCTACCTTGCAGTGTTAGTACTGTTTTGAAGCCAGGGAATAGTCTCAAGCCTAATGTGTTCCACAACCTACACACATTCACTTTAATCAGTCATTTGCAGCTGAGCTGACCAAAATCTTCCAGAGACAGCCAGAGATCAAGGTACCTACACACCGTATCTGCACAAAGCAAACTTGAAATGCAGTGCAGACACAGCTGAAGAGACTAGTGGGACTCTACTACTTACTTTTAAATTTATTTTTACAGTATAATTAAGATGGAATTTTAGTTGCCTTTGATACGAGAAGGGGGTGGGGTATGGGGAGAAAGATAAGGATCTGTGATGTACACAAGAACATCACTGTTTCATAAGCACACTGAGCAAGGGAAGAGGAGTAATATGGATACATTCTTGAGTCAAACAAACACAATATTCTCACGGAACAGTCCAACTACTATGCCATCGTTCACAAAGTCAAGGAAACTTGTACCTCCAGGTATTGATAAAACACTGAAAACAGTGGCCAAGTTCTTCCAAGCAGAAGAGCTAACATGGACTTCGCAGTATCGATATCAAGACTTCGCTGGTCTTTTTCCTAAGGTTGAATAAAAAAAGCACAGAAACCAATCAAGTACAAGCTTGTTGAATAAATAAAAGTAAGAACTTTCCTAACATTTCAGCAGTCTTACCCTTGCAAAATCAAAGGCGTATCTGTAGATATTCTTAAAGGATGAAATGTCATTCAACTGTGACCGTAAGAAGTCAAATTTACTCTGTAATTTTTCTGTACAGTCACACCTTAAATAAAAAAAACAAACCCAAATAACGTTAGAAGTTCAAAACACAACATTTAGGCAATGAAAAAAATGCCAGAAAACATAAACTAAAATCACCAAAATGCAATCATCAGATATACAGGAATAATACTATGAAACTGACTTAAAGAATATTGAATATGCTCAACATTTGCAGCCTACTGAAATGATGAATGCTGGCTTCTGTAAGCAAGTTTTTTGTTTTAAATATATCAGCAACATAATACAAAGTGCATGCTTCACACCTCAAATAATAGTCTTTTTATTCCATACTCTGCAATCTATATTCATATCCAGCAGTATCTTATCTTTCAATCACTATAAACGTTTGAAGAAAACATCATTCAGTGTGCATTAAGGGGTAAAATCCAGCTTTAAATAATGGGAAAACGCAAACCCTAAACATGTAGTTTTGAAGTGTGTGTTTACAAAGGGCAGGATCAAGCAGGCACTCTGCAAAACATACTAGTCTGCTCATGTTTTATGACTGATAAATGCAAGCTCTGATAAAACCTTAATCACCTGAATTAGTCAGTAGCTATTCAACTGAAAAATCAAAGGCTGTATGAGAATGTACAGGTCTGCTAGTCAACAGGATAAAGCTTTGGCAAAAATAACCCTTTGGCAGAAAGATCTCCTTGTACTTTACTCAGCAAGAAATTTTGTTTTCAAATAGAAAATGGGTTAGATTCACCAACAATGTCAAAGGTGAAAGCAATTTAACCTTGCTAATCCTGCAGAAAATACTCAATAGAACAATTATAACATGACATTTTATTCTTATAAAAAAGCTGCCACGATTAAAAACAAATGAATTCAAAGATCTACCTTGCCTCGTATCCTTTGTGAAGGAGCATACTTTCAGAAATGCAGATGTACATTAATACCTCCTTTGGCCACGTGTCCCCCTTTTGGCAGCCTGCCTCCCAGAGAATACATGTGCACCTCTAAGGGCTCCACATGGACTTGTCACACAGGCCCCAGCGAGGGCCCTTCGGGGGTACTGCAGCAGGTTCTGAGAGGCTGTGCTTTGATGCTGTACTTTGCCCACAGCTGATACTTCCTGTTCCTCAGATCTGCCAGCCTGTGTGTGCACAGCTGTCTGTCAGTCTGTCCCTCTCAGACTGCGACAAGAGCAATGTAGCAATTCTATCTGATGCAGCCTTTTATTATTTCTTGTCTCTAGCAGCATCTACCTAAAGCAGCACTGACTCCTAGCCAACACTGGTGCTAAATAAATAAAACTATTAGCTAATTGGGCTACATATTCAGATGACAAAACAAATATATTCTTCAATAAACCATACAATAAATTGTAAAGAACTCTCGTTAAAAGAACTTTGGTAAATTTAATTAAAGATAAAATTACTTTTTTTGTCTTCAGCCACCTAAGTGGTCTGTATTCTACTGTTTAGCCCTTAAAACAGCACTATGCTATGCCAGAAAGGCATCTCATTTTATATTCATATCTCTTCTATGTTCAAACCTTCATACTTCCAACAGTATGTTCTACACATTCAAGGACAAATCTACCTATTTTACATCTACCCACCTAAATGCTCAAGTTTTTAGTGTACTAGTGACATATATAAGCTACTTACAGTGGGTTTACCACACATTTTGTTAAATATAATTTGACTGAGATTATTTACCATACCATGGGCAAACACAAATTTCAGTATGTTTCAATTTCTTACAAACTACTTCATTAAAATTGTTCAAACAATCATAAATTTAAGTGCAAAGTAAAATGCCTGTTATTGTCTACTATACTATTGGCTATGTGTATTTTAATGCACGATTGATTCTTTTGAAAAAGTTGGTATGAAAATGTGCAATTATTAAGTGTCAAGACTCCTGAGCAATTTATTATCAGTGCATTTATAACCAAACAGCCAAATGGATCATGCTCAGGCAAGCATCACCCTCCGGATCCTGATACAGGCACACGCCTCTGTCAAAGCCATTTAGGGCATTTCTGTACCTAGCCACTGACCTTCTTCCCAAAAGGAGGCAGGAGTTGTCAAACTCCTCTTTTACGGAGATGCAGCTGCTTGTGTGGCTGCACCATAAAATAGATGACTGAGGTCACCCATACTTAGAATAATCTTCCTGACAACCAGAACGACCTTCTAATTAGCACAAGTGAATTAACACTAAACTCCTGTACAGACACTAGAAAAAGATGCAATTTCTCAAACTGTCTTTACTGAAAGATAGCATTAAACAATGTTACCTCAAGATCAACAAAATTAGACATTAGCTTACTACATTCTCTTCTCATCCCTACGTCACGTTTTTAACAAAACTTAAATTAGCACCACGAAGCGGATGTATTTTAATTTCTACTGAGGTAGAGAGATTATCTGAGGCATAACTAACATGGACAGAGTGATGATTCATTAACTCCTACTCAGATATTCCAATGTTTTATATTTCATAGTTATTCACATATGCTTGTCTTTTACCAGAAAGAAAAATCAGTAAGACGTATACAACCATTAAACCAAAAGCATTTAATGTTAGTAGATATATTTCATCCTAAGCAGGTATTTAAAGTAGCTGAAATAAACTGCCTGGCAGAGGTACTTGATTCTCTCTGCTATGAAGAGAGCTGGCATATATACATACACATATATATGTATATGCACACACACACACATATATATATGTGGCAGAATTCATCCTACCTACACAACATACTGGAAACATCACAGCCCAAGTTGCTTAGGTCTCATAAGATGCTATTTAGGGCTCAATTCACCTTAATTTTGACAGTGTCTACCTTACCTCACATTTATTTCTCTCATCTCTAAACAACAAACTTCGCCAGAGTATTACGAAACAACATGCAGAGAGAATGTCACTTCAAGATTCAGGCACCCCAATGCTGCCATCTAACTGTAGATTAGATACAGATGTCCTAAGCTTCAGGTGCTGCCATTCACAGAGGACTAGCCAAGCAACCTCTGAGAGCAATTCAGGTGACCAGTCATTAGGTCTTAGGGCAAAGTGGATACCTCCCTAGGCTCCATTACACTGACCAGATTTCCAAAGATTGCAGTAAAGAGTTTAAGAAATCCAGCTCTTGCATATAAACCAAACATTTACTTATCTTACCATGGAGCTGAATTCCACCCAACCCTGTTCATGCAATTACCTTGTGCGATATTTCACGTATTTTGAAATACAGATTATATAATGTAACTCTGACTAGAATACACTCTGGGCTTTTAATGCATTTCAATCTCATTTCTTCATGCAAAAATTAAAAGGGAAAAAAAAAGCTGTGCAAGCATGTAGTAATATTTTGTCATTTTAAATGTAAAATCATTTTCCTTCAAACTTCTGCCAAACCTTTCAAGAGAAACTAGATTGCTCCATTCCAGATGGAATCCCGTAATACGATCCTCTCTTCCTAGTAAGCAACAACAGCAAAAGTCTACAGGTTTGTATTTTCTTTCATCATGGTTTAACACCAGCTGGCAACTAAGCGCCACAGAGCTGCTCACTCACTCCCAGCCAAAACCCGCATGTATATTTTAGCCAGTGGATCTTAAGTTGTGTTATGTGAGTGTCTTTGCTTCATCCAGCTGCTCAGCCTACAGCCAGCTTATGAGAGAACAACAGGGGAAGCAAAACATACAGGTTAACTGCTTTAGGCTTAGGCAAGTGCTCTCATCACAAGTCTGTTTCTATAAAAACGCACTGCAGCACCCCATTTTCAGTCTCAAACACAATTAGACTACAGCACGACCAGCTCTGTTCTGAAAAGAACCACAAGATTTCCAGTCACAGCAAATTATTAGAAACAAAGTCCAAAACATCGGCTCTGAACAGGTGCCCGATTTCATAGGTCTTTGTGCTCGCATTCTGTGAGAGTGGTTGACTCTATTTGGGCATAAAAACTAAGTACTTCAGATAAGTGACCAATACCCCTTCACCGCATCTGAAAAATCATGCACCCAGAATTTAATCTCTGTCATCCTGAATTTCAGGCATTTTAATCACTCCAGCTCTTAATTTAATTTCTGGCGATAGTCACAAAATAATCAAGGCATCTATCAGAAGCCTGATCACAAATCAATTAAGAGAGTCAGTTCAGAGTCATTTATTCCATAGTTTCGAGTAACTGGAGGG
Source organism: Mohoua ochrocephala (assembly GCA_013398855.1). Lineage (NCBI taxonomy): Eukaryota > Metazoa > Chordata > Aves > Passeriformes > Acanthizidae > Mohoua > Mohoua ochrocephala. The sequence goes on along the minus strand of VZTA01016084.1, from coordinate 80,973 downwards.
ATCTGCCTGATATAATTTCCCAAACCAATCTACAACTGACAAGGCAAAATCAACTCCTCTTTCCCACTGTGCTCTAGCTGCAATAGTAGCTCCCTATTTTTAATACTGAATGCAGTGTCATAACAAGACACCCTTAAAACACTAAGGTACCATAAGGAGTTACACAAAGAACAAACAAAAAGTAACAACTGAACGAAGCCTCATGGAAAACTCATTGCTTTAATGTAAGAATTGGTCTCTTTAGGCAGGGCATTAACATGCCAAAAATTCAAATACAAACAGAAAGAGCAAGAAGTTAATTTATAAATTGAAAAGGCGTTATTTAACTGAAGCATTAAGCATGGCTTCTGACACGCATCTAATAAGTCATACCAATAGCCCAAACTATTATCCATGCAGTCCTCATCTATAAAACTCAGAAATTAGTAAAATCTTTCCAGAATATCAGTGCTGAGATATGCTTATGTACATCTCCAGATCTACTTATTTATGTCTGCTAACTACAACGATGTTTTAACATATTTTTCAAGAAAAGGAAGCCATCAAAACCTGACTTAACTAGGTTTAGACAATAAATTAATCCTTTGAGTGAACTCATCAGATTAATTTTGCAGTTGTGGACCAAGACCAGACTTAAAAGCAAGCTTTTTTGTGTCTTATTTCCAACATATAAGAAACAGAGCAAGAACAGTTAAGCTATAGGTACAACCATAAAATTAGAACATTCTATTAGATACGTAAAAACACTCTTACTGTAATGAGGTCATTCCTTTTAACCATTCTTCCTTGGTAAAAAATCCCATGCTTTCAGCCTCTAGTTTCCAGGCTAAAACTAACATAATAATCTAGGGGAAAGAAAAAAAAAAAAACAAGGGGAGGAAAAGGAGTCAGTACGTAAGAAAAGGCTGATTTACTAATGTCCAAGAATAAAACGCTCAAGCATTCAAACATTCTAGCAATTGTGGTACATGCTTGCACTTCATATTTGTTACCATTAAATAATTCAGCTACATGTAATTTTCCCCTTAATTTCAATTTCTGAAAATGAAGTAATACTATAATAAACCCCCCCCAAAAAACCTCACACACCAGCCAAGTATAATTAATGTATTCAGCTCAAATATCTTAAGAGCAGCTCCTACATGCAGGAAGATGAAAAACTCTTTGCTTTGTGGAGTTAAGAGTGTTACACAGAACTTAACCTTATCTAATATCATTTTAGGTATTATTAACACTAGGAAAGAAACTTACATTTTCAGGTTCAACACCGATGTCTTCACAGAATTTTTCCATTCCTTCAGGGCCTACAACTTCATCAGGACCTTCAAAGGAAAAACCACACCAGACTGAAACCTAGGTAAAATTCACTGCTCACAAGGGTTATCCACAGTAATTCAGCTATATTGCACCCAATGTATTTCTAAAAACACTGAATTACACTATTAAGTAGTGTTTATGCTAGAACTATTCTATCAAGTGCAATTGTGTAGACACATGTGTTACGGGCTACACCAGAATGTTTGTGCAGTGCATTGCCTTCCTATGATAGCACACAAGCCATTTTAGTTTTGTATCCGAGTGTTCAAAAGACTCCATTGAGCTTCCTATTGACACAGCTCAACTCCAATAACTGTGGTAGTCAATTGTTTTAAGACAATTTGGGTACCACTACTCTCTGCTGAAGTTACTTTATGAATAACGTTGTTAGAAAAATTATTTTATCAACAATAAAAAAATGTAATTCTGTGCTACTATTACGGATATTATTCTTTTGATGGTGCTAACATTATGGGTTTACACTAACACAGAAGAGGGTGAATATGCAAATGTAAAATTAGCTTTATGATGCTGACTAATATAAACAAAGTGATAACAAATTGAAGAAATGCTGAGCATGTTAGCCATATACAAAGCAGAAAAAGGTTTAGGGCTGCAAAGAAAACAGCTTGATTAGGACCGTAACAGTTAGTGTTATGCTGTAATTTCTCCATTTTAACACAAAAAAAGTCTCTAAAATTCAGCAAAACAGTGCATTTAAAGAGTGCATACGGACAAACGCTACAGCGTTTTGTTCCTGTAATCCCTCTCTGGTTTCAGTTATTTTGACTAAGCCTGTTCCAAAAATGACTCCTCCTGGGCAGCCAAATATTATTAAAGGCCTGTCAACACAGTATTTTGATGTGTCTTAGATCATTACATTAACATTTAGTGAGTATGAACTCAAGTAAAAGGCAAAGGTTTTATCTTCCAAAACAACATGCCATTTTACAACTTTCTGGCAAATTTTCCTACTTGTAATAGGCAGAGTCCTTGATGATACCTATCGCCACTTTATCTGCTGCTAGAGTAAGCAGAAGCCTCTTTAAGAGTTTGGATAATGTGCTTTGAATAACTACTCACTGTGAGATAAGAACATAGTCAATAGAAACTATTGAGAATGGCTGCTTTTATAGGAAAATAAAATGCAACTGACATTTAAAATCATGGACCCCTACCTCTTGAAAAATATTGCAAAGGACATTTTGGCTAGGTAAGCAAGGTCAAACAGTGATAGAAAATGTTAAAAAAACCCCAACAAATTATGAAGAGAAACACATACAAGGGTTCACTGGTAATGACAAGTAAAAGCTTAAATCAGTGTTTCTGGTCCAGAAATCATACCTACAACTCATACACATATACGTGTGTGTGTGTATAGTTTATCTTCCAGGGGAAATATTTCATCTCCTATTGTACATAATTTAACTGGAATTCTATCTCATGCTGGAAATGTGGCATTTTTTGATTACTGGTTAACTAACAAAGTATAATCTCCTCCATTCAATTCTTGACTCAACAACAAAGACAAAATTTACAGACATTAATTCTGAAGTATGTGCAAACACATTTATTACAAGAAAGTCAACTCTGAATTATTATTTCCCTAGAAAAGGCTCTACTCCAGAAGAGTATGCCTCAAACGTGAAGCAGAAAGCAGATTACTATAAACAAGAGTAGTTTATTGCTGTGAAAGGACTGCAAGGAAAATATCAGTCCTGATAAATATACTCAAATCAATTGCTGGCAGATAAATCAGCATCTCACTCCATACTAAGAACTGGCCATTAATGAGTTTTAATCACCAACCAGTTATGATGGACTTTAAGCAGTGACTAGACAAGGAATTAATAACAATTTAGAAATTCTGAGTTTGGAAACCGTATAACTGGTAAACAAATAGCAGAAATAGTGTAATAAATTTTGCAAAATACACTGCATATTCACTGAAAGCAGCTATTCAATGGCAATTCTGAGTTATTTGGAAGAGGCTACTTCAAATACTTTCAGAATGAGACATTTGTTATTTAGAATATCAAAAATTTTAGCACAAATTCTCAGATGGAAAAACAGTATAAACCTCTATTATTTTGTTTTGCAAAACAGAAACTCAGGAAGCTTGAATCATGACCTATGTCATTAGCCTTAAAATATGATCACAAAAAAGATATAGTTAGATACATAAGCATCAATCTGAATTATCTCTCAATGTCCTGACTTCTACTTGACAATTTCAAAGCAAGAAGTAGAATCACTCAGCATATCCTGGTTCAACACTGTACCGCTCAACATCTGTTATTTCATTCTAAAGTTATAAAGCATAGAGTAAAGAGAAATAAGTCAAAAAGAATAAATACCAAGAAGGTAATAATAAAAGCTATACTAATTCAAGTGCATGTAATAAGGAAGCCAATATGGACATATTTTTATGTCTACATCAGCATAAAAAAAGCTAAATGCAAGTAGTATTTGATGTATTGCTTTATTTAAAACAAAACCATAGAGTTTTAAACACAAATCCATTGCATATTACCTGCATATTCATAAAACCAAGCCAGGCACTTCTTGCTTGAAAAATGTTCCTCTCCGCTTATTACTTTACCAGATGCTTGTGATCTGCAGTAGCAAATAGAAACACAGGGATGAACAGCGTTATTTTAATGAGACATGTGAAAAATAGGAAAAATTAAATTTAAAAATATTTATTATTAATCTATTTAAATTGTTTCACGAGGTCAACATACGTCTACAGTTATGCTGCATTTTGTAAAGGGCAGCTTTCTGTCATCCCCAACTCTTGTTGGAACATTAAACTACCTTTAGATTACAACCATCTCATAGCCCAATTTATTGCAACTATTACTTTTTCTGAAACGCAGAAGTACTGCAATCTTGTAGATAATAATAAAAAAAAACCAACCCATACAGATGGCCAAAATATCACTCTTCAGTAATTCAAATGCCTTATTATCTACTTATATTTATACATACAGGCATTTAAAGTTAGGTCTCTAATAAGCAGCATGATCTTCAAGAGTGCTGAATATGCACAGATCCCATTAAGGTCAACAGGAGCTGCAGAGTTTGACATATTTAAAAGTCAGGCTATTTATAGTTAAGCATCCAAATTTGGGAGAAAAACTTGGTCAATTTGTTTACATTATACATATAACTAAGAATCTGCAAGTTCTACAGATATTTGGTACATATACCAGAATAGCAGCGTGCAATCTGTGGTAAGACTGAAGCTGCTCAGCACACACAGCTTCCCCCCATCATTGTCTTCATTATGTAACATACAACCCAGTTTGCCTAGGAAGCGAATTTTCTAATTCATCATTCATTAAAAGAATGCACAGAATTTCTTCCAGTAAAAACACCGACCACACAAAGGCATCTTTAGTCAGTAAGGCATTGCAGCACCTTTCCAATGCACCCTCCTTTCAAACACAAATTACAGACTTTTAGAACAAGCTAAGATTATTTCTAACAATGAGGTGAGAGCTAATCATATGAGAGGATTTAAAGTTATGCAGCTCCCACATTGCAATTTTAAAATTAAAACGTCAAGCAGGAGAAGAATAGTTCAGTTCGGAGAGGGGTGAACAACTTTAACTCCCACGTATCGTTTTTAGCTTCACTGGAAAAGAAAGCAACACTCCAAGATGAAGCCTTCTGTGCTAAAAGCTAGAATTAAAGGTGTCCTACAAACATTCATCCATCCATCCAACTGGCATTAGGAACACAAGTCACCAGGAAGAGGCAGAGTCATATGGTATGCTATTGCTTATTGGTTTTACCCAGATTAACATAGATGTATTTGTAATCACTGATTTTACTCAAGAATATTACCAATAAATTGCTGTGTAAGAACATAATGCCAAAAATACTTGTGTATCTAACATTTTCCAATCACCTAGCATGAACTCTCACTTACATCATAGTTTTTGCCCAACAGCTACCTCCTAGTCGAATCTGGTTTTTTTCCTTTTTTTTTTTTTGAGCCTCTTTTTTTGAAACACTTTTTTAAAGTAGAAGAAATAAAGATCATGAAATTTCGGTTAACGGTGCTCCAGAAAGACAAACTGAAACTGAACACATGCAAACAACAGCTAAGATGAGCACGGAAACTGAAAGCTGGTATTACAAACCAGAATAATTCAGCTTTTTTAAGTCTACAAAATAAAGTATGGGAAAACAGAAGCGTTCCCTCCAAATATACTTTGAGGCAGAACCACGAGGGAGTAGAGTTGTAGAGAGGATAATGCTGGCACAAGAACAGTTATCTGTAGGCAACAAATAAACTGACATACTAAAAGGTCATCAATGACCACAGAAAGTGAGCTCTGGAAGAGTTACCCAAAATGAACAGTCATAACAAAATAAGAGCCTGTAAGTACTTCTAAGCTCAAGCTTGGCCAGCCTACGAGAAAGGCCATATGCCACAATTTCTTGCAATAGCCCTTCCCATAGTGTTGATTTCGCAAGTCCTTTGTATCCTCGTGTCCTCAGGACGTTAGTCGTAACTACTGCTTTACTGGCATACTTAACAAGGACTAATAGATGAAGCAGGCAGTTACTTCAGGGAAGCCACACTGCAAGCTCCTGCTGCACCGCACTAATGGCTTATCATTCTAATAGCAATTTTTGAGTATCACGGCATAAAGTGGTCTTTTTACAGTAGTTAATGAACAAGATGCTTCAGACTCCTGTATTTATTAGAGAAACCTTTCCTGCTCTTGTTTTCCAGTGTGCTGACCAATCCTTCCAATTCACTGCAAAAAAAAAAAAAGAAAAAGGGGAAAAAAAAAGGAAAGGACGATTTAGCACAGACGCTCTGAGTACTGGCAACCTTAAAGCGAGGAGAGCTGCCTACCCCAGGGAGATAGAACGAATATGGGGACAAATGCCAGAACTGGCCCTAGAGGTACAGCCAAAGGCAAAGCCAGTCGGGAATGGGAGCCGTTCCGTGGCGTTTCTCCCCGAGGCGTGAGCACGTCGCCGCCGCAAGCCGGCACGGCGAGCCCCGCACCTGCACCGG
>VZTA01016084.1:38744-73364 GCA_013398855.1 Mohoua ochrocephala | reverse complement strand
CCTCCCCGCCCCGTTCCGCCCCGTTCCGCCCCGTCCCGCTGATTGCCGAGCGTGTCGACCGCCGCCGGTGCCACCCGGGCTTAGCCCGCCTGCGCGCCAGGGCCGCCATCTCCGGTCACCATAGTGACGGGTACCGACGACGCCGGGACGGCTCCGGGCCTCTTCCCCTGTGCCCCGGAGCGAGCCGCCGTCCTTCCCGCCGTGAGCCCCTTGGGTCTTCTCCCGCCAGCGCCTGCATGTGCTCCCGTGCGGTTCTGGATCCGCCCCCGCCTTGATCCTGCCTGGCGGGGTGCGTGTCGCCACCATGGCCGGGGAGGGAGACAGGAGGAAGCGCTTTATTTCAGCCACGGCTGCCAACTACTTCGGGCTGGACCTGGCGGGCGGTGCCGCTGCCCTGGCCGCGGGGCTGCATTCCCGTCCGGAGCTGAGCCGCTTCCTCGACGACGGCAATGAGTTCCTGCTCGTGGTGCAGCACTCGGGCGCGCAGCTCAGCGCCTCCAACAAGGTACCGTAGTGTCCGGCAGCTGCGGGTCTCGCGTGTCCGCCGCGTCCTGGCATGCGAGCGGGGATGCAGAGCCCGGAGTCAGCCCGGGCTTAGTGGTCGTAGAGACTGGTGTCAGATTTGGGAGACATCTCCCTCCTGCGAATATCTGTGCAGGTCTCTGTGTCTGCTGCAAGGTACTGGCGGCTGCCACGGTTTAACCCCAGCCAGCAGATAAGTACCACTCACCGTCCCCCCACCCCGCCGTGGCGAGAAGAATCGGAAAGAAAAGAACGCCGTGGGTTGAGATAAGAACAGTGTAATAACTGAACCGAAATAAAATATAATAATAGCTAACTACTAATACATTAATAATAGTGTTAATGCTTGCAATGGAAGGGAGCGAGAGAGAGGAACAAAACCCAAGAGAGACAAGCGATGCACAGTGCAGTTGTTCACCACCCACTGACAGATGCCCAGCCTGTCCCCCAGCAGCGATCGGTGCCTCACGGCCAACTCCCCCCAGTTTATACACTGAGCATGATGCTCTGTGGTATGGAATATCCCTCTGGCCAGTTCGGGTCAGCTGTCCTGGCCATGCTCCCTCCCTCCCTTCTTGTGCCCCTCCTCACCGGCAGATCACGAAGCACTGCAAAGTCCTTGACAGGTAATTACTGGTCAGCGACAGCCAATACATCAGTGTGATATTAACATTGTTCTCATACCAGATCCCAAATACGGCGCTGTAACAGCTATTAAGAAGAAAATCAACTCTATCCTTGCTGAAACAAGAACAGTGTCCCCAAATTCTGTGAAGACCATATCGTCAGTTGACGATACATTTGTTTGTGGTTTGTGCCCATGTTGGTGCAGTTTTAGCTGTATATTGTCTCTATGTGAATGTAAGGCAGCCTGGGGCATGGAGTTGGATGTAGGATTTCTTCCTGGGCATGGCTGCATGCAGGTGACCGGAAGGATTGCATGGGCAATGTCACTGCAGGGAATGGGACCCCAATATGTGGCACATTTGCTGATATTTGACAAATCCATGGTGGGTGTTTGTCCAAAGCATGCATTTTCCAAACTGATGTGTCCAGCTGGGAGCAAATACAAAGTTCTTTGTGTGAAATGTCCTGCCTTGAGTCTTGTGTTCAGCAAGTGACTAATGGGATTGATACCATGGGGTGTGAAGTGTTTCCATGTAAGGAGGGCATGGTGTGGTGCCAGCCATACAGACTGTACAGGCAAGGTGTGGGTCTTGACATGGGACATGTTCCGCAGTGAGACCAGGGACGTGGTGTCTGTTATGTCAGTGGCTTCACACATGGAAGATGTATGTAAGGAGTCCTCAACATGTGAAGTGTGGACCAGTAACTTGCATAACTCCTTGGTTAATCTTCTGTGAAGTCTAGTGCATGCTATATTCAGGCATGAATGAGCATTTATGTGTACCATTTTTTGGGGGTGCTGCTGAGCCACTGTCTAAAATAGAAAGCAGCTTTCAGCAGCTGTGGAAGATCAGATGCATATTGGTGCTGTACTGTGTGCTTGTTATCTCAGTGAAGCTGTGTCTGTAGGTGTTTGGCTAAAGACTCGATAAGAAAGTAAAACTGATACTGTCCAATGAAACTGAAAGCTGTGCTTTCTACCCTTTGTTTCTTTTAACAGAAAAATAGTACACAGATGTTTACAATTGCACAGAATCTGGGATTTCACTTAGCGTATCTTTTTGCTATTAATTTATCAAATGTTTAATATATTTCCCTGTTTTATGAATTCTCCTCAGCCACAAATAGTTTCAGTAATTACTTTATGACAATTTTTGAAACTTTACCCATAAGTTGGGCTGTGGATGGAACATTCGTCATGTTATAATTTATGATTTTACTGATGAAGGAGCATGCCTTTCTCTCTTCTTGAGAAATCTATGAATAGAGTTATGTATTTACAAGCTCAGGAAAACAGTACAGAATATTAAGAATATATAGAAAAATTTTCCCAAAGGTATGTAGCATAAAAAGACAATTAAAAAAATAGACTTCATTCTTAGTTTTCTCTAGGCACAAGACAGAGTTTCTGGTATTTACAGCCATTATATGCTGTAGAAGGCTTTATGTATTTGATGTTGGAAGTCAGGTTCCTATGGACTCAGAAATGAGTATAATAAAAATTTTAATTTTCTCTGCAAATCAGATACTACCAGAATTTTATCAGAGCCAAGAGGGAGTAATATGGTATTTTCTATTTTTTTCTTGATGCAAATTGTTTGTGTAAATGGTGTATGTAATTTAGTATAATATGCAGTTAGTAACTGCTTTCTAAACAAATCCTGTCTTCTTGATTATTACAGATTGAAGCTACTGATTCAAATAATAATGTGCTGGTGTTCTTTAAGCTGAGGCCTGATGTAATTACTGAAGATAATCTTCACAGTAATATTCTTGTGTCCTCCATGCTAGATTCACCAATCAACACCCTTTATCAAGCTGTACGACAAGTTTTTGCACCAGTATTACTGAAGGTGAGCAATATACCAATTTAAATGTTTTGTAGATTTATATTGAGACACTAGAATTCAGTTGGATGTTACCCAATTCTGAGTTAAATATTTTATGTTATGAAACGAAAGTATTTGAGGAGATGAAGCAGTGGGTGATAGTTATAATTTCTAAGTTAAAGGAAGTACTTAAGCTCCTATCAGTAAGGATGAGAGGAAGATTCTGGCCATACATATGCCTGACTGGAAATATGGAATACACTGGCCAGTGGTGGTTAATTTGGAAAACGACTCACACATTTTCAGAGCGCCTTTGTAAACCAAACAACTGACTTTAGATTTTGTGATTAAAATGTTTTTTATAATATTATTCTGAATTGTTAAACAAAAAGGATGAGGTGCTCTTCCTTGACTTTAGGGAAAAAAAATGCTGCATTGTCCCACCATGTGGTTTGTACTTAATCTGACTTTTTTATATTTTTTAAGAAAATGCTAATTGCTCTATCATGTGAGTCACAATTTTTGAAATTTTCATTACAGGATGAGAAGTGGAGTAAAGCATTTGATCCCAAACTCCAGAAACTCCTAAGTGAGCTTGAAGCTGGCTTGAGTACTGCTCTCAGAAGACCAGATCCCAGTTACACAGGAACAAAATTCAGTGAAGATGATGTGCGAGGTTTGTTTTGCAATTGTGTCTTTTATAGTTAATTTTGAATTTGGAGTAAATAATTTATTTACAAGTTGAGTGTTTAGGCTTCTCAGTGATTGCACAGTGTGAAATATAACTGGTTGTTATTAGTAGACTGGAATTACTGACGGTCATGCCAGGAGACCAGAGTTGACTTTTATACTGCATCTAGTCAGGATCAGAAGTTAAAGGATATTTACATAACCATATAGTAAAAATTCGCTTTAGAAAGTTTGTTCTGAGTGAACATATTTTGTAAACATTCATTTATTTAATATACAAATATTTTCTATTTTGTTTGCAGCTATACTTACACCAACAGATGAATTTCAGTTCTGGAGAGAATGTGCTCGTCATGGAAGTAAAGGGTGTAGTAAAGAGAGAGCTTCATATTTTAGAGACCTATTTGAGGACATTGCAAAAGTATGTTTTGTATTGGGTGATCAGTGATACATTTCTAGACTTAGTAAAAAACACCATTCCTGTGGAATATATGTCAGTATATGCACACTCTTTCCAAATATATGAGTATGTAACTATTTAGTTATTTTTTCTTAGGCAGAATTTTACTTTAAATGATATTCATGTAATTTGTAGTGACAGCGGTGCATGGGAATGCCGACATTTAATTGGGAGCGGATTTGATCATTGAATACTAGGAGCTGCTGTAGAAATACAACTGTATGCTACAGTTTGTGAACTGGGGATTGATTCACAAGATGAAAAGGACACTACTAATGCTGTCATGCGAAATTTTCAGTGCCTACAAAGCGCTTTCTTGAATAGTGCTTCAGATATCAGTGAATACTTCACATGAATAAACTTACACAAATGCTTGGTTTTTTGAGAGGATTATGACTTATTCTGTTATGCAGTAAAGTCAGGAAACTACACCACTTGCCAGCTTCAGAAAAGTGTAGATGTTTCTACAATACTATTTGCAAAGTAAACATATTAAGGATTTTTTTTTCTAGGATTATTACAACTTGGATACTCTCTCATTATTTGAAGTCGCGGATTTGGTGGAGGCTACCAAGGATACCGTTGATGGTGTGTGGAGACAGACAGAACATGATCCTTATCCACAGTCTCGCATGCACAATCTCTTGGATGTGATAGGTAAACCTTTATGCAGTCTTTATTAAATGAACAGTCGAGAAAAGTAAAATGATTCCTTGAGCAGAGACCTTCTTCCTTGTAAAGGCACCGATAACAGCCCAAAGCATGAAGGTGCTCGCTTCTTGTAATTATGATCCATGATTATTATTTGCCTTCCAGTATGCAGTAATTCTGCCAGTTCTGGTAGATGCCTTCACACGTGCTTGGAAAGGTGATAGATAGTTAGAAGATGGAGTTGGATACCTTTCAGCCTCCTGGGCTGGATTTGTCATGCTTGTGTTTAACTCCCTGTCCTTCTCTCAGAGGAGAAAATTTATTTTCATAAACCCCTCTTAAAGGTCGGTTGAGTCTGTGCAGAGGTGAGAGCGGGATGTGCAGAGATGTTCTTCTCTCGTTCTCTTGAGAGCGGCCCCACGTTTGGGGACAGGCATAGGACAGTGAGTTTGTGTGCTGCTGCCAGCTGTGTGTGTGCGTGAGAGGAAGAGTTGTGGGGAGCAGCCAGATACTGCCATTGCTGCTGATACAGACAGGTGCTTGTGTGTGGAATCCAGAATCCAAATCCATCAGCTTCGCATGTTGGACCAGTCTCTGTTTACCTTGGAGATATGCAAGAGATTTATTGGCTCTGAAACAAAATAATCAGTTATTGCTGCATTTGTGTGGTTTCAAATCAAGACACTACGCTGTTTTTTTAAAAAATGTGATTGGAATGTGGTATAGCCTTTAAAGGAATTATTTTATACAAACATAACATCTTGGGTTTTTTTATACTTTTTTGTCTTCTAGGTGGCTCACTAGGTAGATTTGTTCAGAGAAAATTAGCAGCTTTGAATTTGTGGGAGGATACTTTTCACAGTGTTAAAGAAAATATACAGGCTGGCATCTTGATTTGTGAGCAGTGGGTGTCAGCTTGTGAATACCTAACTGGACAACTGTGGCAACATTATACTCTACATCCCTGGAAAAATGAGAAATATTTCCCTGAACTGATAGCCAAACTTGGCAAACGTCTCGATGAGGTAGAGATTTGAATTATACACATTAGTTTCATTAGACACAGAATTAAACAGCATTGTTTTAAGTTAAAAAAGGGAATTGAAATACTTTCATAGTCTTTTCAGAGTCATATAGTATTCCATATTCTGTTTGTCTGAGCCTTTCAGAAGTTTCTTGTAAAAAGGAGAGAGTAGGTACTTGTAAATGTAAGTTCCATGTAAGAATACATTTGATCTATCAAATACTTTTTTTCCCTTGTAGGTGCTAACTGTTAGAACACTGCATGAAAAACTTATGTTCTTTTTGCCAGCTGGAGAACAAAATTCTTTACATCTTTCTCATGTGTTTGAACCCTTTGCTGGCCTAAATCCTGTACACTATAATCCTTACACAGAGGTATCATGCTTCTTTTTGATTTATTCACATTCTTTCTGTGTCTTTTTACAATGTATATAGTCCTAAACTAACACATGAACTCATTATCTCTAGCCATTATGGAAAGCAGCAGTCTCTCAGTATGAAAGAATTATTGCACCGGCGCAACAAAAAATAGCAAGCAGATTGAAGAAATTTATTTCAGAAATTCAGGACAGTCCACAGCAGGTACGGGTAATTCTGTAGTCTGAAAACTTTCCTGAAGATCAAGTTATTTAATGCCTAAGTAGTCAGTTTAGGGGACAGGAGTAAGTACTTAGAACCAAAGACAGCACTAGTGGGTGGTGTCAGCCTATGTTTAATTTTTTTCACGAGAAAGTGATAAAGTTTTTAAATCTTCATATTCCAGCTTCTTCAAATATTTCAGAAGCATAAGGAACTGATAAAGCACCCAAATGTAAGCAAAGAATTGCTTTTTGAAAGGGAAACGTTGCTAGCAGCACTTCAAGATTATGTCAAAGGTATTTAATTGCATGAGTTTTTTTGTGAGTGCTAGGCTCTTTATTTACTTCTAGAATTATGTCAGTTTTCCTAGTATATTTTTATAACTACAGTAATGATCTAAGGTTGTTCCATTAAATTTCTGGTCTAATGCATCTTTTGCACGTGTTAGACTATGAGACAGACTTTGAAACCCGATGCCATGGTGTTCCTGGTGATGTTTCTGGGCCACTGTCAGGCAAGAACCTTTCTGAAGTTGTCAATAATATTGTATGGGTACAGCAGCTGGAACTGAAGGTAAGAGATTCTGTTACTGTTTACACACAATTTATCATAGAATGTAAAACGTGGTATTTGACATTTCTGTGGGGAATTCCACACAGATAAGTTGTGGGCTTCCCAAGAGTTATATAATCAAGGTTCCTTATCAGTGGCGCTGCTTGCTAAGTTGAATTTTTTTAGCAGACCTAGAATGCAGTCTTTTTGTAGTAAACTGAACATTTTTTTTTTTTTTTTTAATTTAAAAAGACCAGAATTCGGACAGGAGGTATTTTTGTTAAATTTTACCCTCCAGTTTGCATTTTAAAATTGTGTTTAGGATTCACAGGCAGCCAGATTCTGAAATCCTAATTCTCACTTGTTATTAATAACCTTTGTAGTGTCCTCTTGAAGTCAAAGGGGTTTCTTGGTAGTACACTTGGAGCTTGTGCCTGACAGGGAATTTACAGTAGTAAATGTACAACAATTCTGTTTTAATTTCTCTTGGTTTTGTAAGTTTGTATTTACACTTTAGTAGGAAAATTTGAACATTTTTTGGAAAACATTGACCAGTGAAAAGCAAAATTTTTTTTATGAACATAAGTGCCCTCTACAATAACTATAGATTTGAATAAGAGTAGAAGTTACTTCTCCCAGAATAACCATTAGCCCAGTTCAGCTGATGTGTGTCAGTTGTATGTCTGCTTTAAGCTGTGCTAAATTTTTAAATTGCTGTCAAATCTCCACTGGTTGTATTGACTAGGGTTTTAATTTGTCCACATGTAGATGTGAAATTCCATTTCAAATACCTTTGAGTATTGTCATGGACCTTACAGATACAACAGAAGACTCATGGGAGATCTGAACCTTTACAGAGAGTTAATTAAAGACCTAGTGGGATATCCTGGGGTGTGCTAATAGTGGTGGATGCTATTGGTGGACGGCTTATTCAGACACAATTTACTGTAAAGAGAATTCAAACATCTGGGACACAGTTCAGAATTCACTTTTTTGTCCAAATCAGCTTTTGAATCCCACTTGGATATTTTGTAATATTGATTTTTATTGTTGTGATTTTTCCTTTCTGATCGAATACTGGGAAGTTAACATTCTTTTCTTTGTTTAAGGTGGATGATTCTATCAAGCTGGCAAGGGCTCTTCTGTCTGACCTACCCAGATTTCAAACTTTTCATCAAAATGCGGATCGTTTTCTGGAACAGTTAAAAGTATATGAGCAAGAACAATTTGATGATTGGTCTAGGAATATCCAGTCAGAACTATCAAATCCCAAGTCAGGACTTTGGTAAATACGCTCTTGTTTAAATAGTGTTTATTAAATAATGAAATCTGTAGTGGGGTATAATTCATTAGAACTTGACAAAGGAAATAAAAAAAAATTACAGGCTTGAGAATGAATGGAGAGACAAAATAGAACAATTTATTATACTTTCATCATCCTGCCAGTCTTGCTTGGTGAGCTGAAGTATACAGAACAGTATTATTAATAACTAATTAATAGCTAATGTTGCAGATTAATAACTAATCTTGCAGTTTCTGTTAGCACCTGGAATGAAAGACATGTTTGGTTTGCTTGTTGTTTTTACTTGTTACCCATTGTAATCCTTGTAGTGATAATGTATAGAAACCAGATGAGATGGGAGTATAGCTGTGATATGACATGATAGATGAAACACATGTGGAGTGTATATAGATGTATAGATGTAAATATAGATGACATATGTAGATTATTCAAATATACAAATTAATTATTATTCACAAGAAATTCTACAGTCTACATAAGGCAGATGAAAGAAGGGTAAGCATATCAATTTAAATTTTATGAATTTTGTTTCCCAAAATAATAAAATTTCTTGATGGGATCTTAAAATACATTTTAACAGTTTTTGTTTTAGTTGATTGGCTACATAGCTTCTGTCTTCAACTCTGAGTGTTGCAGAATTCCTCTGAAAAGAATTTGTCTGCAGTTACAGAGGATACAGGATTTGATACTTAAGTGAAAATCTTTATTGTAATGAAAATACTTGAATATATAATAGCCATCTAATTTATTAGTACCATAAAATTTTGTTATTGTGAGATCTTGAAAGATGTGACATGGTTAATTAAAAGAACAAGAAAAGAAGTAGCTCCCTCCAAAGGGGAGTGCAATGGATAGGGGAACTAGAAAAGAGATGAGGAAAAAAAAAAGAAAAAAATAAGTAAGGCTGAAGTGTTTATGAAAGGATGGTGGTAGAAGCATTGCTAAAGTAGAAAAAAAAATTGGAGTGAAGTCTGAAGATAGGCTGATGTTCTTATTAGCATCTGGTTGAATATACCAAAATACTCCATTGATGCAAGTTCTGGTTCTTAGATTCATTCCCTCATTATTTTCTCCCCCTTTGCAGCGCTGAAGACTGGGGTGGGTAATGTGCCTGCTTGAGAGAATATGATGGATACAGTGTAATTTAGAAATACTGTCTGGCTGTGAGTTACATGTTAGCTATTGTCACAAACCAGAAAAACTTTGTAAGCAAAAATGATAGGCATTGTTAATTCTGTCTTATCTTCATTGGCTTTGAATTAAAGGAAAGGTTACTGGAATAATTTCTGAGTAAATTAAAATGTTAAGCATAGAAAAACGAAATAAAATGACATCAAGCTGTTTAGAATAGTTTGTTATATTATGGTAAAATGCACCTAAGAAAGGATAAATATCAAAATATATTCAGTAATATGATTGATTTTGGTTCAGTATCCAAGCTAATAGCCCTGTGATGGAGTTGGATCCCATTTCTGGAACATTAAACGTACTTTACTCAGATCGTTTGGTGACTCTGCTAAGAGAAGTACGTCAGCTATCAGCCCTTGGGTTTGCTATACCAGCTAAAATACAGCATGTTGCAAACACTGCACAAAAGTTCTGCAAGCAGGCGGTCATCCTCAAGCAGGTATAAGATTATGCCATAATAACTTCCTGTTCTGACTTCCCATCTTTAGTTTGTAGAACTTTTCTCACTGCTGTCTTTTCTGTCTGTGTGGTTAAGCTTTTCTCAGTGCTTGTCTGTATGAAAGCGACTTCTTTCTTGAGCAAATAAGCTAAGTCCATAAAAGAAAAAAAAGTGAAGATATGCTTTACGATTTCAGAATGTGTCTTCTTTTGAAATATAGTATTAAAGCCGTATGAAGATACTGTATGAATATACAAAAATAAGTAATTAGTTGATCACCTAGTTTTAGTCTCAGTTTTTTATGCTTATGACTAAAGGGAATTGTCGTAAAATGGAGCAACTTGTCCTCACCATTGCTAGTTTTCAACTGAAAATATATTAGTAAGTATTTTAATGGAAGTATGTGTGGGGTTTTTGGGGGTGGGTGGTATATTTTCTTGATTGCACTTAATGCCACATATGTTTTTGTTTGGCTTATATTTCAAATCAATTTCACATGAGGTGTCATTGCTATCCGAGATACCCCTACAGCTAAGGCAAAGATAGCATAAGACGTTTTATTTGTTCTTGTCAATTTAAGCTCTCTTTTTTTACAGGTGGCACATTTCTATAATTCTATTGATCAGCAAATGATTGAGAGTCAGAAGCCAATGATGTTACAATCTGCTCTAGCATTTGAACAGATAATTAAGGTGAAAGAATTCCCCTCTCTTTGTCTTTTTAATTTCAGTGGTATCTGTGCATATTCTGTGCCACTTTTTCTACGTTTATTGCATTGTAATTTAAAAAATTATTTCTTGATAAACAGGTGAAGTTGATTAGCAGTTATTAATGTGACATTTTTGGTGTTGATCTGTGCAGAACAAAGGTGTCCTCTCGTCTTCAGATGTCTGCTTATATTTGTGGAGCAGAAGTCTCAACATCAGTTGATCTATTTCAAACTCTGTTAGGAGTCTATCATTAATCCTTCTCCAGTGCACTGATGTAGCTATAACGCTGTGCCCCTCCATGTCTGTGATTTGTCTCTAGTGCAGCTAGGGAAAGGGAGGAATAAAACCATCTTTCTCATATTATCACTTCCTGTATGCTAGCTGGTAGACTGTTTTTGTCATTAAATCTTACAAAGTTTGTGTGTTTTTAAAGCATTCAAAATCTGGTCCTGGAGGAAAAGCTCAAATAACGTGGGATAATCCCAGAGAACTAGAGGCTTATATCCAAAAACTCCAAGCTGCTGCTGAACGGCTTTCCACTGAAAATAGAAAACTAAGGAAGTGGCACACAAACTTCATTGAAAAGGTATATTTTCCAGATGAAATTGAAATCATGTCTGTTATGGCATACCTTAACCTTTCTTTCATTTACATGATGATGAGTATGTTTATTATTCCTTAAAATTCTTTTAACAGGTCATATCGCTTATGAATATTGATCTACTTCGGCAGCAGCAGCGTTGGAAAGAGGGACTTCAGGAGCTCAGAACTGGTTTTGCCAGCCTCGAGTCACAGGCAGGGTTTGATTTTCGTGCTGCAAACTGTGAACATTTGACTTTTCAACAGTAATCAAGATTTAAGACTCAAACATAGCATGATTGAATTAATTTTGATTAAGGAGTTGCTAGCTGTCTTAGGAAAACATCTGTGTCCTAGTTAATGCCAGATGTGAGGTAAAATCTCAGATGAGGTGGGTGGAGGTAATTTTTTTGTGTCATACTAGTGATGAGAGAAGAACTTTTGGTCAATAACAGGTGTTAGATGAGGAAATGGGAAAACCTCGGGTAATGTAGATCAGTTGTATCTGAGCCATTAATGCAAGGTAAAATGAAGAAATTGGTACAGATAGTGAGTGATCCCCACACAGAATAGAACAAATGTATAAAATTTAGAATTAAAATGCATTTCTGCCTGAAATAATGAGAAAAACATATTTTTGTTTGTTCACTTATCAACTGACAACTTTTAGAGTAGAATCATAGAATCATTAAGGTTGAAAAAGACCCTTAATATCACTGAGTAAAATGTCAAAGATTTTGATTAAGAATATCATATTATCAAAGTAAGCTATTTTGGGTTATCATTCAAGTCAGTTTAATTTTTCCTATAGCCTTCAGCAATCAAAGGACTATATTCTTAGATGGACATGTTGTTCTTATCCTTTATAATGCAAACGCAGATTACTTTTGTTGGTATTTGCCAGTCAAATAAATGCAGTATCTTTACTGTATTTTACTTCTAATTTTGTTTCCATTCTCTCAAGATAATATGAAAAATAAGTATTTTGATTCAGCTTCGGGCTTTTAATTTCTTTTGAAGTTTAATTTGCAGATCTTTATCTTAAAGTCAGTATATTTTATTAAAATAATCTAGATTTGCTTTAGGATCTGTTTGAAAATTATATTTTTAGATGGAGAATTAGCTGTACTGTATTCAGTCACTCTTTAAAAATCTTTGAGTAGAAGTGATAAAACTTAACGAAATGTATATTTTTTTCACATTCCAAAAATTATAAGATGGTATAGTCTTACTGCTGTCATCATCAAGATTTTATGTATTTCTTTAAAAACTCCATTTATAATTGTCTTAAGGCTTAATTAAGACAATTTCAGGTTTTCTTAATCTCTAGAATCTTTCTGTTGGAAGACCTCCTATGGGCAGCTTTGAATTGTAGGGCAGACCTTAAGTGTATAGCTTCCTGCAGCAACCCTGGACTGCCTCCAAAGCCCTGTCTGAAAATCTCCAATTCAACAAGAGAACCTTTTAGGCTGGAAGAAGTTTCTAATTTCTTTTCTAGCTTCTGTTGTCCTTTTGCAAATCCCTGCATGACTTGCAAATGACCATTTAGCTCAGTTAGAGCATGGTGTAATAACGTCAAGGTAATGGGTTTGATCCACGTATGGACAATTCACTTAAGAGTTGGACTTGATGATCCTTGTGAGTCCCTTCCAACTCAAAATATTCTGTGATTTGCAGAACTTGAGTGTATGATAAGGCTTTACATGCTCTTACAGTTCAGCATAGCAGATTCCAATGAAAATCGGAATTCTTTGAGGTAGAATCTTACATTAATTTATTAGTTAACATTGATCTGTGGAAACACGCAAGAATTTTTATAAATACTATTTAAAAGGCAGCTTCCGTATTACAAGAAAATTGAAGGCATGTGATACGGGTTTAAATCTCTCATTTGGCCTTCTCTTTATGTTGTTTCCAGTAGAGTCCTGTGCATTTTAGAGTAACCGTGAAGAACGTTCTGGTAAACCAATGGATGATGAACCTCAGTGAAGTTCTTATGCTGATCTGCCATAGAGACTGTTGGATTTGGATATCTTTTTTATTCCTATACCTTCCTGAAATAAATGCAATAAATGCAATAACTGGTCACATAATCAAAAACTCGTATCTTGAGTTAGAAGGGACCCACAAGGACCATCAAGTCCAACTCCCTGCTTGTCACAGGACTGTCTAAAACTAAACATTGTGACTTAAGTCTGTTGTTCTCTGACCGGCTTGGTGCTGTGACGAAGTCTGTTCCAGCTGTGTGAACACTGAATTTTACTTAGATCCTGGTCTTCAGATTTTATACCGTGTACAGTTTCATCTTATAATTACGGTTTGAGGAATAAAAGGAAAGAAAAATAAACATTCTTAAATTGTAGGGTTTCAAATCGAGTGATATGAAAGCTTGGAGACGACATTGGAATCATCAACTTTACAAAGCTCTGGAGCATCAGTATCAAATGGGCTTAGAAGCACTCAATGAGAATTTACCAGAGATAATTATTGATCTAACATTCAAGTAAGATTTTTTTTTTTGCCTTAAAAGAAAATATTCAGGCGCGGATTACATTATAATATTAGTTTTTCTGTTGTTTGTTTCACTTTTTAGGCAAGGCCGGTTGCAATTCAGACCTCCTTTTGAAGAAGTACGAGCTAGATATTATAGAGAAATGAAGAGATTCATCTCTATTCCAAATCAGTTTAGGGGAGTAAGTGAAGCAGAAGATGAGTCTATATTCACTGTTATGACCGAAAGAAATGCAAATGGATTTCTGACCGCTTTCAGTAAAGCAGAGGATTTGTTCAGAAGGCTGTCAGATGTTTCTAATCAGTTCAAGGTACTTTCAATATTGGACTGACTCATGCCTTTTTCCCCTTAGATTTGTATCATTTTATGCTTTGGATATTCTAGCAGTAGCTGAGCAATGACATTGTGCATTGTTGTCTTCAAGGGAGATAAGCAAAAGCTTAGCAAGTCCATCCATGTTAAGCCAACCACTTGAGCACATGCCTGACTTGAACTATATGTACAGTTCCCTTTGAAAGCTCTATATAACAGCTGACTTTTCAGTCTTGCTGTTTTGATTATCCTTAAATGTGTGAATCTGTCAAACCATTGTTTACCTCCTGATCTTTGCGCTAAGAAAATCTACAGATAATTGAAGGGGCACAAAGGTTAAAGAGAATGTAACTTGAAAATATTATGAAAATATTTTAATGTTACCGAGAAACAGTTTTTTAATCTGGAAAATATTTCTTTCCCATGGAATAAAAAATAATGTTGGAAAGGAATGGATCGTAATTGGCCAAGTAGATATGGAACCTTTGGTGAAGACACATCTTTTTAGCAGACAGGACTGGGAAAAAAACTTCAAGGCATTAAAAGTGAGAGGGAAAGATGCAGAACGTCTTCCAAGGTATAGTGTAACTCTATTCTTTTGTTTGAATAATGTATCCTATCAGATATTTTAAAGGTAATAGTAAAATAGAGATTTTCTTTTTATATGAAGATACAGATAGAATTTCAAGTGTTTTTGAAAGTCAATGTTTATGTGTTTTATAAAAATACATTTTAAAAATGTGTTTTTAAAAGTTTAGATTTTAATTTTTCATTTTTATTTTTAGATACTTACTCTCTTTTATCTGTGCCACCTTCTCTGAAAACTTTTAATTACTTCCTGTGATCTAATGGGAAACTTCCTCAAAATTCAGGGCTGATTCTGAAATATTACAAAACATAATATTTTAACAAATCTTTTAGCTAAGTCCTGTACATGTGAAATATATATGGCATTATTAAGAACAGACATAGTAAATATTTGTCGTGAAATAATTCTTGTATAGAAACATTTGATTGCCTCTTATAACTTAGAGTTTAAAATATGCTAGTGTAGGCTTTTATTCTTACATATATTCAGATGAACTTATTGTACTGTATGGTTAGAGTTCTCAAGTAAAACTGGTAGGAATCATGTTCAGAACAAGGAAAAAGATGTGACATTTCATGCTGGAGAATGGACTGGCTGAACTTTCTGGCTAGTGATAATCTGAGTAGTAAAGATTTCCATGAGTTCATGGACAGACTGAGGTGAATAGAAGAGAAACTGGCTGATGTGCCTTATAGCCAGAAGCAACATTTTGCTAAGAAATCCGTGAGTTGAAAATATTGGTGTTGAGGGAAGATACTCAGGAAGATAGCAAATAAGGTAGACCTTTTTCTTAGTGTTCTTTAGGCAACTACTTATGGTCACCGATATGTTAGGTGTGGGGCCTTGAAATGACTCTCTATGGCTTTTCTTCTGTTCTTATTACTACTGAAGGCTGAGTTAGTAAACTCTCGTGGAAATTAGAGAATTAAAGACATGAATATACAAACAGTGAAAGTATTTTTCTCTTGAGTATGTTAATAGCCTTTCAGAATTTTATGGCCGTGGTTATATAAAATCAAGCCATTTTCTAACTATTTGGAGAAGCAGAGCGTTGGGCCTCAGTCCCCATAAAACTGAAGGTATATATTCATAATTGTTATAAATATTTCAATACTATGAGTAATTTTCCCAATAAGCTATGACTTTTATTTGTAGAATTATAAGGGAAATTTTTCATTAGGCTACAAAGTCAGGGTAAACTATAGATTTTACAGATACCGACATATAAGTATGCTACTGAATATTTGCTGTCTTTTAATCTCTTTTTTTGAAGCACGATCAGAATAGATTGTTTAACTGTTAATTGCAACCCTGTGAAAACTGTAATTGATGATTTCATCCAGAAGTTGTACGACATTCTAGTTGTTTCTTTGAGAAAATCTATTCAAGGTAAATAACTTCTATGAATAGTATTTTATTTTTGTTTGTTTCTGTTGTACTTGGGCACATTTGTGTTAATGTAAATACCCTTTTAAAGAAATATTTTGCTTTCAGGCACAGTGAACTGCAGAAATCACAATTCAGAGAGAGTAATCTGTTGCAACTGTGCATTCCTCAATATTACTTTTTCACTACAGACCTAACCTAGGGACCCTTTGATGTCCATTGTGTATCTTTCCTGTTGTCTTGTTTTGGCCACATCTGTTCCAGGTGTAAAAGAATACATAGGAGCATTATTTTGCTTGTTTCTTTTATCTGAAAGAAAATTTTGTTGCTTCCAGGAGGAAAATTTATTTGATGTTTGAGGGAGGAAAACTTCCTAGGTGTTTGAGAAGGCATCATAAAATGTTGTAATAAAAAATGCTACTAGATTTTTCTTTTACAAATTGAAATACTTCATGAGGAGCCTTAAATAATCTAGACTTACTCCATAGAATTGCTTGTCACTTAGATTGCTGAAACTGTTAAAACTGCGTTGAAGAATGCAAAACATTCCCCTATTTTGGGTGGTTGATCTATATCTGGAACTGTAGGACAAAATGGAATAAAGCTTAGATGATGAGGAATAACAGTGCTTTGTGCTTTAAATCTAACACTTGTCACAGGAAACATAGAACAGGGATTGTGCAGAAAGTGAATTATTTCAATATCCTGAAAGGTGAGTCTTTCCTGGAAGATTTCCTGGAGCTGTACAGCTCCTTTCTCAGTACCAAAAAAGATCTATCTTGGTAGGAAAATACTACATTATAGCTTATTTAGGCATTTGTTTGGGAGTCTTTTCAATATGTAAAGCAAGGTGGCTTTAGTTAGTTAGCTTCTTTAAAAGAGCCAAACCAAAACATACAGAAATAACCCCCAAAGAACCCAAAAACAATTTTAACATCTATTTTTCTCTGTTTACCTAAAAAAAAAAAGACCTATACAGCTTTTTAAAATATGTAAATAAATGCATTACATACTTATGTTTAATGTTCAGAAGGGACTCTGATAATTATGGTCTAAATCATGCACTGAATGCAATGGATCACATTTGAAAAGCTATGTGCAAACACAAATGTGTAATTTTTGTTCAGGTAGTAGACAAGATTGGAGTCTGCTTATGACTAATGCTACATCATTGTGCATTTGTCTGACTTGGATATTTAAAACTACAAATATTTTCTCCATGATAACTTTGTTTTCTGTCTTTATGTAGCTCACCTGTGTGATGTTTCTTCATTTCTCACCGAGGCCATGGAAACACTAGTGATTAGGCCCCAGACTGTAGAGGAAATAGCAGAAGACAATTTAAAATATTTAAGCCTAAATGAACGAAAAGAAGGGGTAAGATACGATTTTATTCTATCCAGAACAACAGCTATAAAACTGTAATTACTTTCTAGTATGGAAACTTAGAGTTAATAGTAACTAATAAAGATCATGCAGAAGTCGTATAGGGTCAGGGCAGCAGTCCACGTATCACAGTAATTTGTGTCCAGCAATGGAGTGATTTATCTCAGGGAAAATATAAAATCAAGGTAGCGTATTTGATACTTTTTACTTCTAACCTTCAACCAGAATCTTGTTGAGTTTTATGTGGTTCCTGAGCATATAGTAACACTCAGTGGGTTTCTTTTCCACAGCCTTACCTCTCAAGTCTTCTATTGAGAGCAAATACACACTTGACGTCCAAAATATACTCTGGTAAAGTGTAGATCAGCGACCCATTACATGAAGGACCCCTCCTTTATTTTTTTCCAACTGCCACCTGTTAACTTCATACCATTTATGTCTTATACTGGAAGAGATATGGACCAAACAGTTCCTATTCTTCCTTTTCATGGCACATGACTGTATTCTTCTTAGTTGTGTCTGGTATCAGCCATCTCTGTTCTAGATTGAAGAGTGGTAGTTAATCTAATCTTTTCTTACGCATAAACCCACTCATAACTTTGATCATCTTTGTTACCTTCTAATAAGTCTTTTCTTTCTATTTCATTTTTCTGTGTGACCAACAGATTTTTCTCAATTTTTAAGATCTGAATAAACCATGGATTTACATGATGAAATAGTAATATTACCGCTTATTATCTTTTTGGTCTCTGTGACTCATAGCATTTGATTTACTTCCTACTCCTTCAATTAAGCTCACATTTTGGTAAAACTAGCTGTCATAACCCCAAGATACCAAGTCTGAAGTGCAGTTTTTATCTTAGGACTCAGCATATGCACGTGAAATTTATTTTTTCACATTTTATGTCACTTCATGGTTATCTGCTTGAATTTTGCTTGTCACCACTATCATCAGTCATTATTTCTTCTACATTCATTCTGCGTTTTTTCACAGGTGAAGTATTTTAATGCCTGAAATAACATAGTATCATCAGTAAACTTTATCATCTCATAGGCTGGTCTCCTTTTCCAATTCTTTCATAAGCATTTTGAGCAGTCCAGAATAGGTATCTACAGAACTCCATGGGTGGTATTTTTTGATTGTAGGAACTAGCCATTTCCTCCTAATGCTGTTTTCTGTCTTTTACCCAATTAATTATCTGTGCAAGGACCTTTGTTCTTATGTCAAGGTTACCAGTTTTCCTTAAATGCTTTGGATGAGGGTTTGTGATAAAAGCTTTTTGGAAACTCAACTGGAATATATGATTTAACTTTCCCTCATCTGTACCCTTACTGATGCCTTTAAAGACCTCTGGTTCTACAAGATTGTGGAATTCTACAAAACCCACATTAGCTCTTCCCAACTGGACAATATTTATCCTTTGAAGGATTCAGTTCTAAATGAGTGCATCTGAGTTTAGGTGTTTATGTCTGCAGTGCATGTGCTGTTAATATTCTCAGCAGAAGTCTGGTCCAGTTGCCCAAAGGCACAGTTCTAGAGTTACCGAGATGCATTTCCAGCATCCCCACAAGGCTGGCAGACATAATTGATTGATTATTGAATTGATTGATTTATTGAATTGTGTTGCTCTGCTGCCGTTCTCCAATTTGATTGAGTTGATCTCTGCAATATGTAAGGTGGCACTTACCTCTTTCATAATTAACATTCACTTCTGTATATCTCATGTTAGGATCAAGGTTTAGAATTTCTCTAAATACCTCAGACACTATTTTTTCAAATGTTTTAATGTTATTCTATAAGGAGTATTAAAAAAGCAGCTGTATATCAGCTTATTATCTGTGCATACACAATTGGCGATTCATATGTATTTGCTTTAGATAAACAGGATTTGCTGAATTTTTGCATGCACACTTATTTTTGATCTTTCTGATTTTAGATGCTTCTCCTGTTTCAAGAGGCTGAAGATAAAAACAAACTTCTGCGAACTGTGGCTGGTGCAGGTTTGGACAGTATCAGTAACCTAAGAGCTACATGGGATAAATTTGAATTAATGATGGAAAGCCACCAGCTTATGATTGCTGAACAGGTAGCAATGAAAGCTTAACATTTTACCTGAAGATGTTGAAATTATTTTCAGTATGCCTGGAACACTACTTTTTTCTTAGATTGAATCCATAAATGTTGTCAGTTCGGTGTTAGCATGGGCATTATTGAGTTGAGGATGAGGCATCTAAGGAAAAATACTTAGACTCCTAAGCAGTAACTGTTAACTCTGAAGCAGTAACTAGGGGAAACTTTTGTTGAATTGATGCTGAAATGAATGTTGTGTTGTACTTGTGTCTCAAAACAACAACTTTCTAGTGACAAATGGCTTAATAAGTGATTAACAGAGGAAAAGAGGATAACAGTTCAAAGATAGCATTTTTATTATTTTATCATGTTTTTAGTACTGAGGCTTTTTATTTTCTTTTCACTTAGCTTCGCTAACCTGTGCACAGTTCTGTGATTCCAGTCCATAGGCAAACTACTGAACTCATTTGAAGTTCTACTGAAGATAGCAGTTTGCCGTACGAATACAGCAATTTGTCTATGTGCTATAAGAGGCAAGCTAAGTAGGTAGCATAGGCTGAATAAATAGGTCTCACCTATTTATTAAGTACCAGCATAATACAAAAAAAGTAGTGCCCCCTTTAGAAGAAAAACAAAACAAGGAGAATAAGATTGGACTATTTTGAACTATTTCTTTGAGCATTATACAAGAAGTTTTTTGAGTTTGGTTTTTGATCAAGTCGTAGTTATCAAGTTTTGAAGTCGATGCTTTGATTTTGATCGTGGGTGGAGATACAAACCATCGAAAGAATGTAATTTTGCCTGTTGCTTTGCAGATGGAAATGATGAAAGGAAATGTGCTTTCACGTATCAATATATATCTTCAAGACGTGGAAAAATTTAAAGCTCGCTGGGATCAGCTAAAGCCAAGTGATGATGTCATTGAAACAGGTGATCAGGATGTACTCGAGAGAAGTGCTCAGATGATAAAGGAAAAAAAAAAAGAATTTGATGAACTTAAAACCGTGAAAGAAAAACTCATGTATGTATGTTTATTTCCCTGTATATCTTATTCATTAATATATTGATCTTTTGCAGCAATAGTATCTCAGAAAATGTTCACCAGTTTTTATCACAACAGATAATATAAGTAATTTAATTTGTAGTGCATGTTTTTCATTAGCTTTTCAGGGTCCTTTTTGTTAATTTTAACTAACACGAATTTCTTAAGCTAAGTTTTTTAGACTTTTTTGGATAAATAATTTAAGAAGTCTCTTAAGGTCTTGCAAAAGGAAGTTTGTACCCTAAAGGCTTGATTCTGACTTTTGAAATTCTCACTAAGAGAATGTTTGGGATATTGGTCCAAAAAGAACCTCAGTCTTCTTGTAAATTAAGTGGGCAGAAGCTCACCTCTCCCACCAGTAAATGTCTGTGCTCGTTATTGCAGATCTTGAGAGGATGAAGTTTTCTATTTAACGTCTTACCTTGGCATGTAAATGATGGTAAATGAGATCAGCATATTCTTTTAACCTAGCAGGAAGAAACAATCAATTCAAAATTATGTTCTTTTCAGTTTTGATTTTGAGGGTACAAATTAATTCACTTTTCTCATAAATAGGAAATAAATGAAAGTTTATGGAAAATAATTGTGAATATGGGAGAAGATTCTTGTGTAAAAGAGTTATCCCTCATATTTCTTTATTATTTCCATTCAAGAAGGAGATTATAAGGAAATTGCAGTTGGCAGCAATATTCTTCAATAAAGCCAATGACTTTTCTTAAAAAAGTATGATGATTTCTGCTTATATGGTACCATTTCTTAAACCATAAAAGTACAGTGGAATAATGTAATGCATAATGCAATGATCTTTTTATGCAGTGAAGAATGCCATCATTTTAAATTGGAGGAGCCTGACTTATCATTGTCAGAAGCTGTAAGCCAAGATATTCAGAGTTGTGCAGAAGTCTGGGCGCTGTATGAAGAGTTTTACCAAGGTTTTCAGGAAAAAGCCAAAGAAGACTGGATTACTTTTAGGTAACATTTTGTTACTTTATTTTTAATGGACATACAGAAGTGGTAGTAGTACTGTGTTATTACAACCTTTTTATGTTTTATTTTCATGCAGAAGTAAAATATACCTATTTGAAGAATTTTTGTTTAACTGGCATGACAAACTGAGGAAGATGGAAGAACATACTGTAATGACAGTAAAGCTGCAAAAAGAAGTGGACAAATATAAAGTAAGATGCTAATTACCCTAGAAGTGTTCAAGGCCAGGTTGGGTGGGGCTTTGAGCAACCTGGTCTAGTGGAAGGTGTCCCTGCCCACAGCAGGGGGGTTGGAACCAGCTGATCTCTAAGGTCATTTTCTACCCAAATAATTCTGTGATTCTACGAATTTCAAAAAGGCCTGTGAAACAAAAAATGTTTTGGTATTACTGGGTAATGTACTCCATTCTGTACCTCATTGTTCATTTCTTACAATAAAATCAATTAATATTTAACAAAATGTCTTCTGGTACTGTTTTGAACATTTCATGTACTTTTGAGAACCTTTAGTTCTCTACAGTAAACAGAATAGTCATTACAGCTTACACAGACACAGATTTACAATGAGTTGTCTTCAGAGTCGTACTCCTGAACTTTAAATTCAGGAACTGGAAAAATTGTGCCTCAGTTTAAGAATTTAAATTTTATTTTTGTTTGAATAGCATGTCACTCCATAATCAAAGAGATGCAGTTTTCCTAACGACTAGATGGATTTACATGTACGTTTTTTCTATAGATGATAATTCCACTCCTAAAATATGTAAGAGGAGAACATCTTTCTCCAGACCATTGGTTGGATCTCTTTCGTCTTCTGGGTCTTCCCCGAGGCACTACACTTGAGGGTTTGCTATTTGGAGATCTATTAAAAGTGACAGATGCCATTGTAGAAAAAGCAATGGAACTTAAGGTATGGATAATTTTAAATACAGGATCTATAGGTTTTTTTATGGTTTATTTTATGTGGTATATGTTGTTCCATATGCTTATATTTTTAATACTGTAGAAGTAGAATTTGCATTATATTTTTGAATGGAGAGTTTATTGCAAGCTCTGTAGTTTCATATGAGATCTATTCTTGCTTTTAAATAGGATTTGAATTGTCGAGCTCAAGGTGAAATCACAATCAGAGAAGCATTACGTGAGCTTGAACTCTGGGGAGTTGGAGCTGTCTTTATGTTAACAGATTATGAAGATAGTCAAGGCAAGACTATCAGGCTTATTAAAGACTGGAAGGACACAGTCAACCAAGTTGGAGATCATCGCTGTCTTCTACAGTCTCTTAAGGACTCTCCATATTATAAAGGTTTTGAAGATAAAGTGTCCATCTGGGAAAAAAAGCTAGCTAACTTGGATGAGTACCTGCAGAATTTAAACCAAATTCAAAGGAAATGGGTCTATTTGGAACCGATATTTGGTCGTGGAGCTCTACCCAAAGAACAAGCTCGTTTTAACAGAGTTGATGAAAACTTTAGGTTAGTGTTATGAAATGCAGCTTACCTTTTGTAGTATCTTTGACTTGTAGTCTAGAACATTCTTCTTGGTGAAAGTATATGGAACAATTGGAATATGTATGGAGAAGAAGGTCAGCGACAGGAATTCAGAAGATACATATGTGTGATGGCGACATATCTGAGTAACGGTGGTAATGTTTTCATTTAATGGGGTACATGTGAAGAAAGGAATCGTGAGGCGTCAAAAGATTGTGATCAAGGCAGACAAACACAAGATTAGTCTCAGCAGCAGCAGTAGAGGTGACGTAATTATTTTTTCAAGAATCGTGTTGAAGACCATCACCTTGTTCACTAAGAAAGTACACATAGACTTTTGGGAGAAACAGGTGGTTTATTTCTCCCAAACAAGTCAAAAGATAAAAAGGGAGTAGGTTTTTGAAATATGGAAAGATATGTACCATTATCTGTCTTGGCTTGAGTTGAAATGACGTAAAAGGAAATAAAAGTCAAGAAATGAATTTTCTTGGTTCTGGGTAGAGAAATTTTAGCAAGAAACCATTGTTCTTAAATTACATTGGAGAGACGTTGAGGTGAATTCTGAAATGTTTCATCATTAGTACTGAAACCTGAAAGTTATATATCAACTGTTTATATTACTTGCCTGTGTGTTAATTTTTATTTACTTAACTTTATATATATCGTATTTAAAATTATAATGGATTTATGAATTCTTTTTTTTTTTTCTGTCAAGATCCATTATGTCAGATATTAAGAGTGACAATAGGATAACATCACTGAATGCCCGGGCCGGAATAAAAAATACCTTGACTGCCATACTTGACCAGCTTCAGAGATGTCAGAAATCTTTGAATGAGTTTTTGGAGGTACAGTGAACATCAATATAAAGAAAGTCAGTAAGCTTGAGTTTAAATCAACAAGATTGATTTATTCTGTTTTTATATAGGAGAAACGCTCAGCATTTCCAAGATTCTATTTTGTTGGAGATGATGACTTACTAGAAATTTTAGGACAGTCCACGAATCCTCTGGTTATCCAGTCTCATCTTAAGAAACTTTTTGCTGGTAATGCATTAATCTTTATTTGTGAAATGTACTTACTTAGAAATGAGCTTCTTCAAAGCTAAATAATATGTTGCAGATCCTCTCTTTCCATGACTAGACACTTAGTAATTAATATTTGACTTTGATAATATATAACTTTATAGATGTTTTCTGATTAATAGGCATTCATAGTGTGAGCTTTGATGAAGAATTTAAATACATAGTTGCCATGAGGTCTGTAGAAGGAGAAACTGTGCCACTTAGAAATAAAGTTCTTCTGTCAAATGATGTGGAGGTAAGAAAATCACATCCTAGTCTAGTTCAAACATCTTAGAGAAGTTAATTTGTAATGTAATTTTTGAATTTTTTCATCTCTTTGTCAGGTGTGGCTCAACAGCTTGGCTTCAGAGATGAAGGAAACCCTGAAAAAAATGTTAATTGATTGTGTTGATGCTGGAAAAAAATCGCAAGGTTCAATTGATCCATCACTCTTTCCTTCCCAGGTAGTAGTTGATCCAGTAATGCCACTGTGTAGTCTTAGAATTACCAAATAAGTTACTTTTTTTTTAGTTCTGTAAAGAGCTATATACCTTTAAATTAGGAAGAAAATAACCCAAATCAAATCCATTTTACTCATTTATCATATAGAGAAATTCTTAAAAATATGTGTTATTATAAATTGTGTTGTAAACATTTGAAATATTCAAGTCTTTTACATGGTAATCTGAAATACCATTTAATGAAAAAGACTTGCTGTATTAGACTACATTACAAGTTTTGGCAAAATTTTGTCAGGTTTTAAGATGGCTTTATTTGTTCTTAAGAGCATAGCAAATATTTTTTGTTTAAAAATTATACAATAAATTATAAAAATATAGAAATTATAATTATTATACAGTACATAAATTATACAAACAATACAAATTATACAATAAAAATATAAAATNTAATTCGAACTTTCTCTTCCAAAGATTCTTTCCTTGGCAGAACAAATTTTGTTCACTGAAGATGTTGAAAGTGCTATCAAAAACCATAATCTGCAACAATTAGAATTAGAACTCACGGCTAAACTGGACCATTATACTAGCATTGGTAGTGGCATAGAAGATACTGGGAGTACAGGTATAAAAATTATAATTAATATATAATTCTTTATTATGAGTGCGGTTGCGTAGCAGTTTACATTGTTTATTTAAACAGGAAATTATATAAATCTATCTCAATTTGAGTTCATAAAGCTGAGTTACATAAAAACACACAGCTGCTACAGCCAAGATTAGAGTCTTTAACATTTCAGAGTAAACAAAAGGATTTTTATTTAGATTAGGATTTATCTTGGAGAATTTCTGTAGTTGGAGACCTCTTTCCTTAATTTTTTAATAAGTTTCCATCTTTTAGCTTATATATCTGCTGTTTCACAGGAAGTGGCCAAACAGCAGTTGAGGTACATTATGTCAAGCCAGTATATTCCATACCACTGTGCCGGTGGTTCTCTTTTTCTGTGGTAGATGTACACATCTGCCTCTGAGCTAATAATTCCTGAGTACCTTTGAGGCAAAATAAGCTCGTTATTCTCAAGACATGATTGTTCTGAATCTTACATAGTCCTAATGGGTTGGAATAATTACGCCTCTGAGTGCTTTTTCCTCTCTTTTGACCAGAGGTGGGGCTTTGAGTGATTACCTCAGATGTAAAATTCTACACTGTAGGTTAGGTGAGATGGCTTTTACCTTAGGTATAGAAAGACTCAATTTGACATGTAGTTGATTATCTTCCACCGCATTTGTATAGCTGCTTACTGCATTAAATTCTAGTTTACAATCTGTGAACTGTAAACATCTGATACATTAATTAGAAATAGGATTCATGTCACCTACCTCCAGAAGTCTGTAAGTGTGGTTCTTTGTCTGAGCTCCCTTTCTGTGCTCTTTCTGTAGCTGTTTGAGAAATTTCATCAGTTACAGAGGAGTCTTCATTTCATCTGTTGTATAATACATTATGTTAGCTTTTTAGTTTGGATCGTAAGCGTGATTTTGAAGTGAATTGCCTGATTATTCCCACTGACTTTGCTTTAATTCCCACCATGGAATGGCATAGAAGCACACAAACTGGATTTCTTTCAAATGAAACTAAATTAAACAATTTGCTCTAAGAGTACACTTAATGCACCCAGTCTGTTAATGAACATTCATTCCACATCACCATAATTATTCTGAGTGAAATCTCCGGGGTGCGTGTAGCGTGGTTTTCAGATGCTCAACAGAGCACTCAGCAGGTTGGGCCACATTGATTGCTGAAGTGGACATGGCTGTTAACACTCTCGGCATAAATTGCTTTGTGGAAAAGCCTCTCCCTTTCCTTTTTCCTCTCCCTCTTTCTCTCTCCCTCTCCCTATCCCTCTCCCTCTCTCGCCCCCTCCTCCCTCATGTAGAGGCAGACAAAATCACTTCAAAATGACTGAAGTTATATGATCTACATCGTCTGTCAGGATCTTATTTTGTGCTGCTTGCTTTGGAAAATAAAAAACCTTTATATAATTCAAGCAAGGTTTAAATAAGTCTGCTGATAATAGAAAGCAGCACAATGAACTTGTGGATGGATAACGTGTGTCTTCCTTACTACACTGGTGTGATTTTTCTTTTGGTGTGGTTATTTGCAGAATCTGGAATCCTCGAGCTCAAGCTTAAAGCTCTGATTCTCGATATCATTCATAACATTGATGTCGTGAAGCAGCTGAATCAAGCTGAGGTTCGCAGTGTTGAAGACTGGGCTTGGAAGAAGCAGCTGAGATTTTATATGAACAACCAAAAATGCTATGTTCAGATGGTAGATGCTGAACTCCAATATACTTATGAATATCAGGTGTGGTATTTTTACCTAGTGGCTTTTATGTATGAGTCAAACACTTTCTCGTTTCATACATGCTGTTGATTGTCTGCCAACTGTTGCCATTTTTCTAAACTTCGTTATGTCCTTAACATGCTATTTCATAGATAATATTAAAAGATAGCATAATAATTTTCATTCCTGGTGCTGATGGGGTAAATATAAGTTGTATCAAAGTAGCTGCATTATCATATAAATATTTTCTAATATGCTTGCTTTTATATATCCGAGTGCAATTTCATCTGTAGTTGTGAAAAAATTTGAACAATGCATTGGCATTTGATATTAAACCAGGAAAGCCTTGTAAACAAATTCACATACTTAATTAGACAGAAATTTTGGCTGTTGCTTTATATTATCAAATTAATTACTTATGAATAAAATCAATGAAATTACATTGCCAGTATTTTCTGTCTACCAATCAGTATAATTTGTTTTGTTTCTGCAGGGGATTTCCTCAAAACTTGTTTATACACCTTTGACAGATAAGTGCTACCTAACTCTTACTCAGGCCATGAAGATGGGCCTTGGGGGAAATCCCTATGGTCCAGCTGGAACTGGGAAGACAGAATCAGTAAAGGCCTTGGGTGGACTTCTTGGAAGACAAGTATTAGTCTTTAATTGTGATGAGGTGAATATGGTTTTGTTTAATTTAGGAAATGGATATCTATGCCCATACTTCATAAAGCAGTATTATATTCCAGAAGTAGTAGTAAAATTATAATATTAAGTATTGTCATATTGTATAAGTTGTTGTTGTTGTTATTATTGTTGTTATTATTATTATTATTATTAGTAGTAGTAGTAGTAGTAGTAGTAGTATTGAAATTGTTATGGAAATTATTCTAGTAATTTGTCAGTTGCCATTTGAAATTTGTGGATATTTCCAAGGACCTATTTTTTAGTGGATGGGAAGACATTCTTTTATATTCTCTTGTTATTTGAATTTTGACAATA
Organism: Mohoua ochrocephala; assembly: GCA_013398855.1. Classification (NCBI taxonomy): domain Eukaryota; kingdom Metazoa; phylum Chordata; class Aves; order Passeriformes; family Acanthizidae; genus Mohoua; species Mohoua ochrocephala. Next base: position 45,573 of record VZTA01016084.1, on the reverse strand, counting down.
TTCTTTTTAATTTCAAGGGAATTGATGTGAAGTCAATGGGACGCATATTTGTGGGCTTAGTGAAGTGTGGTGCCTGGGGCTGTTTCGATGAATTCAATAGACTTGAGGAAGCTGTATTGTCTGCAGTATCCATGCAGGTTCAGACAATTCAACATGCACTGAAGAAACACAGTCCTGTATGTGAGATGCTTGGCAAAAAGGTACAGCAAAACTTCATTATTTTGTTCACATAGGCCAAATTTAAAAAGTGACTACTGTAACTAAACATAGTCCACCCAGCATTTCTCAATACTGTTTCATCTGACAATATATCCTTACAATGCACTTCTAATGCTAGGTTGAAATGGATCCTAATTCTGGAATTTTTATCACTCTGAATCCTGCCGGGAAAGGTTATGGAGGAAGACAAAAACTGCCTGATAACCTCAAACAACTTTTCAGGCCAGTTGCTATGACTCATCCAGACAATGAACTCATTGCGGAAGTTATTTTGTATTCAGAAGGCTTTAAGGATGCTAAAATATTGGGTAGAAAATTAGTGGCTATTTTTAATCTAGCAAGGTAAGCTTTCACCACCCCACCTCCCCACTCCTTAGTAAAGTTACCTTTCTAATTCTCTTCCCTTGTAGCTCTTGAATCTAGATGGTGTACCATGCAAATCTCTGTACAGATACTCTTAACTTATAAAATAAAAATACTGCAATGTATTGGGAGGTTGAGGTGTGAAAATATCTTGAATTCAGTTACAATCTCAAGGGATCAAATTGCTGTTCCCCTAGTATCTCACTAAATATGAATGTGAGCGTATGAATGCTCGCAAGCATTGTGTTGTATCTAGACTCTTGAAATTGTTGAAACGCAATTGAGTATTTGGTTAAAAGTATATGCTTTAGAGAGTACAAAGATCAGAGGTTGCAGTGAATGCCGTTAGGGTCAATAAGAAACACATGTTGAATGTAACCCCTCTGAAATTTCCAGAGTGTCATTGCTGTATTTCTGAAATGCATTTCAGATGACACTACAAATATGCGCCAGTTTCTCTTTTGACCAAACCCGTATTATGAGTGTGTTCATTCACCAACCCAAAATTTCAGATGCTGTCACCTAGAGCTTATTACCATATCGTTGTTTTTAAATTCAGGGAGCTTCTGACACCACAGCAGCACTATGATTGGGGTTTACGAGCACTGAAGACTGTTTTGAGAGGCTGTGGCAGTCTTCTTCATCAGATGAAGAAAAGCGACGCAAAGCAAGAAGGTAAGATTGACCGTACCGAACTTTTGATTTTTTGGGATCTTGTACAAATATAATTCACTCCCACTTTCATGTTCACCGGAGTTTCAAAAATCCATGGCTTGTATCTGTAGGCAATTTAGAAAAGAAGAAAATATCCATAAAACCCACCTTCACTAGATCACAAAAGATTTTTCATATTCTAGATTGAGTTTTTATATGGTGATAAGAACACAGATTACAGGACTTCATTTGGGAATAGTTTTAAATGATTCTCAAAGACTTGTTTTCACTTGTCTTAGGACAGGAAAGTTGATCCTCTGATGGGGTCATTATTCCTTAGTTAGTGGACCATTTTGATTCTATTTGAGTTTTGCAAAAATTGTCACATGGCACTAGATTCAGGTTGGTATTCCAATATAAGGATAGTTAGGAATGACAGAAATGTATTGGACTAGACTGAGTCACTGTATTTTTTAAATTATTGTTGTTTAGGTGTTAATGGAGGGGGAATTAAAGAATGTGGAATGGATGAATATTTCACATCTTTAGGAGACAACTACTGCTTCCTCTTTGCTTAAACAGCATATATCTTAAAGTTTACAAATTTTGACATAACAAATGGTCTGCATCTGACCAGCATCATCACCACCTCATATCTGTGTAGAATGCATTTGTGGGCATGTATCATACTTACAGTAAGTATGCCTAACTATGCCTAGCTTCCAAATAGAAAGGTGCATGAACTAGAATTCTGGAATCTATGCTCTGATTCTACTTTCAACATCTGAGCAGTGTTGACTTAGGTTCTGATGTATTCAAAGGAAAAAAACCCCAACAACCAGCTTAAACTGATCTGTTTTCTTTGTTTTTCTTTCCAGTTAATGAAAGTCACATAGTGGTTCAAGCTTTGCGGCTGAACACCACATCAAAGCTTACATTTGCAGACTGCACACGTTTTGATGAGCTGGTTAAAGATGTATTTCCTGGCACTGATTCTAAAGATGTGGAATATGCTGAGTTAACTGCAGCTTTACAACAAGTCTTTGAAGAAGCAAACTTGGAAATTATAAGCACACAGGTAAACATCTACCAGAGCAGCAAAACAGTATTTTTCTGAACTAGAACTGATTAATATTACATTCATTTGACTCATTTCTGTTTTCTTTTGAAAAATCTTTTATAAAAAAGTGAGAATAACTGGTAGTTAGATTCTAATTACATGTATACAAAAAAATTAAATGTGCATTCGAAGCATGGTAGATCAGTTATGTAATCAAAAGAAAAATAGTGCAAGGAAAATTAAGGTGTGAACATGTGACACTCAGTTTCATTCAAGCTAGGTACAAATGCCAATGAATATTTTGGACAGTGTAAGAATGAAATATGTGAATATTTGGTTTTCGCAAGCAGTTCTCTGTCTTGTTTTTATTTATTTATTGTAGAACTGGGCGAAGTTTTGTGACTGAAGATTTGTTAAATTCTCATTAAAAGTATGCCCAATGATGGTTATTATTTTTGTATTAGTAATTTAATGAAATGCTTCTAACATTTAAAATAAATTTCTTCATAAACTTTAGTATCATAATTTTAATTATTCCTGCAAATATCTATTGTTTAAAAAAACCAAAATTATAGAAAGTGTCTGCATGCAAAGTAAATCGCAGCAATACTATAAAACAACATGTTTGATTTAGCTTTACAATTTCACATAGGCATTATCTCTTTCATTGCCTAGATCAAGAAGGCCTTGGAGTTGTATGAACAACTGCGTCAAAGAATGGGTGTAGTTATCGTAGGTCCGAGTGGTGGAGGTAAATCAACGCTCTGGCGGATGCTAAAGACAGCCCTTGGTAAAACTGGCAAAGTAGTGAAGCAGTACACGATGAATCCCAAAGCCATGCCCCGGCATCAGCTGCTGGGCCGCATTGACATGGATACCAGGGAATGGTCTGATGGAGTGCTTACGCACAGTGCTCGGCAAGTGGTGCGAGAGCCCCGAGGTACGTCCGAGAGGGACTTGCAGATTGTTACACTGAAATTACTGAAAGGGTCCATTTTGAGGTACATCTTTATATTGTGTTATTATTTGTAGGTAGCATAAAGCAAGAAAAAACTGGTAATAGTTGTAGCCAAAAGCCTCAGTACATTCTTTACAAATTTTGTGGTAAGAAAGCAAAAATAGGCAGCAGAAGGTAAAGCATATGAGGAGTGTCTTCATAAAACTTCAAGTCATAATGAAGAAAGAAAAATAAATAGTGTTAAGATAGCAAGGGGCGATATTTTTAAACTGTTTTTCTTGGGTTTGATATTTTATTTTGATGTCTGGAAATAGATGTTGCTTCATGGATAATTTGTGATGGTGATATTGATCCAGAATGGATTGAATCTTTGAATTCTGTTTTGGATGACAACAAATTGTTGACTATGCCCAGTGGAGAAAGAATTCAGTTTGGTTCAAATGTCAACTTTATATTTGAGACTCATGACCTTAGCTGTGCCTCTCCTGCTACAATATCTCGAATGGGAATGATCTTTCTGAGGTAAGTCACAGGAGAATTACATACTTTTAAAGTAAGCAAATATATACTTAGTTTTCTTGAAAGGTATTCTCAAGTGAAAGGAGCAGTTGGTTAGTTGCTTACACTTAGGAAGCCAATCACTGGGGAAGTTTCTTTAGGTTGCATATCCCTTCTGTGCTGTTTGTTATAATCTTTTCACCTAAATACCTCAGATTTTTTCAAAAAGGCGTGGTGAATTCTTTATTGGAGAGCCCAAATACTGGTTAGAAATTGCTAAAGTATTTTACCAGACTTTTTCTGGAATTTTGTTGTTCTTTTAAAAGTCTATTTAAAGACATGGGTGCCTTGTATTTATCTGAATCTTGTTTTGTTTTGACTTAGTGATGAAGATACAGATCTTAATGCTCTAATAAAGTCTTGGTTGAGAAGTCAGCCTGAAGAATCCAGATACAACCTTGAAAATTGGATTGGGGACTATTTTGAAAAGGCTTTAAACTGGGTTGTAAAGAAGGTTAGTAAATTAATATTTAATCAAATTTCAGCTTCTGTTAAGTATGATCCATTTTTCTAGTTTAGCACTGAATAGATCATTCAGATTAATTTTTGAATTGTAAGTAAAAAAAAAAAACCTCAGTGCTTTTTTGATAGAATTATAGAACTGTAGAATATCCTGAAAGGGATAGGGAAGGGGGGGACCCACAGGGATCATTGAAGTCCAGTTCCTGGACCACCCCAAGAATCAGACCATGCACCTGAGAGAGTTCTCCAAACCCTTCTCGTACTCTGGCACGCTTAGTGCTGTGACCACATTAATGATGCTGTTTCCTTAGTATGATTAATTCTGGAGCTATTCTAATAAGGTCCCAACTACTGATTGCTGTACTTAAAGTTTTGAAACATTTAATACTATTTTAACTAGCAAAGACAGATATTAAGTTTCACAGATTTTACATGCATTTCGTTATTCCGTACCAGACATTTTTCTATATATTTTCAGAGATCTGAAGGACTTAAATATGTAAAAGAAAAGAAAAAGTGAAGAAAATATTTTCTAGATTGATGTTATTGTCTATCACAAAAAAAGATGGCTAAAATTTGGCAAGTCGCAAGGTGTGCACTGAAGATTGTAATAGGTTGAGGAGAAATGTAGTGTCATATCTGGAAAAATATTTTGACTGTTCAGAATGTTAAATTCAAAGAGCTCCCACTAATCTGTCCTGGATTTAAGTATATCACTTTAGCTCTTTAGGATTCTACTCAAAACCTTAACTGAAAAATGTTTTAATAGGTGAAAAGTAGTATGTAATTACAATATTAAAAAAAGGATAGTTTGAAACTTTGTATGTTACCTGGATTCTGGGACTCTGGGATGTACATCATGGTAATTGTTCTGTATATTCTAGATTTTCTGAAGGATTCTAGATGCTTCCCAGACTCGCCTTCTGGAGGAGTTGGATTTGTCTTGATCAAATAGCTTATGTGCACAAAATATTTTTTGGGAGACTTCCCCACTGCTGTGGCCAGTATGCTAGTGTTTAAGAGACCTGCATTATCTCCCCCTGGGGAACATGTATGGTCCTATTGTGTTCTTCTAATTATTTTTCCTCCTAGTTCTTTCACCCATGGCATTTTTTAGCCTTTTAAAGTATCAAAGGAGAAACCATGGCATTGTTCCTGAGGCTGCAAATTCCCTTTGGTGCTAAAGAGCAAAATCCATAAAGAATCTGTTCAAAAGAAAGATTTCCAGTATACAATTATGTTTATTCCTTATAGATTCTCAAAATCTGTGAGGAAAGTTTTGATTGCTTATCCTAAATTGCATAAACTCATAGTCTGGAATTAAAACCTCCAAATCAAGGCTTGGAAATAATTTAATGCCAAGTGAATTTTCTAGAGCAATAGCAGTTTTGAGATCTTTCATCATTTGTGGAAATGTCGGAAAGCAATGGGTAATAATTGCGTGCTAGCAAGACATCACATTTATATTGAGCAATATATTTAATTCTACTACAACTTTCAATTTACAGAATGACTTTGTGGTAGAAACAAGTTTAGTCGGAACTGTGATGAATGGACTGTCTCACCTTCATGGGAGTACTGATCGTGGACAGTTTATCATTAACTTGTTACATGGTCTTGGTGGCAATCTCAACATGAAGTCACGACACGAATTTGCAAAAGAGGTAATCTCTGTGCTCTAATTTGATTTTAATTTTTGTTATCTGTAGGGAAACAGCTGAGAAGTACAGGAATGTTTTATGTGTCACTGATACATTGCTTCCATCCCAGATAGCAATCCTTTGGTCCTGCACCAAGAGATAGTGAAATGCCTTTGTCCATACTGCTTAGTGCAGGGACCCAGTGTAACAGACTGTATTCGTCCTTATGCATTGTATATGTAATTCAGATTTATTTTTATGGGTTTCTTTTCTTTTCAGAATACTTGAAAATGACTTTGCACCTCATTAGGGAGGTATTGTTAGGGCATTAAACTGAGGTTATATATTGTATGCACTGGTGTGGGGTTCTGTCTCTGTGTAGATACTTGAGAGCACAAGGGCCAGGCTAAAGTGTTGGAAAACTGTGAGTGTACTGGTCCATGGTGGCTTGAGAATGCTGACCTTGGAGATAGTTATTTCCACAATCACACTTGGTTTTTGTGCTGGAGAGAGGGAAATAGTTCCTTCCAAAAGACAGCCACGAGCTATAATATATATACTGGGCAATTGGTAAAGGTTTAGACTCAGCTCTAGGAATTAATTGTTCTTGCATATGAATGAGTTACCTCATGATTCTTCTTATTAAGTTGCCTAATATAAAAAAAAATGCAAAGCTTTTCTAAATACAATTTCATTTAATTTCTTTATATTATGAAAAGTGGAAGAGTAATATATTACTGTTTGGTTAAGGACTTAATCATAAAGCATATCCATGATATGACTGAATTTTCAAAGGGAACCTCAAACTATCGAATCAAAGAATGATATGTTTGATTTTACATAAGTATTCTTTAAACATTCTTTAGACTAGCTTGAAATGGTAGATCTTGATGTTAGGAGTATGCATTTAACTGA
>VZTA01016084.1:10157-38699 GCA_013398855.1 Mohoua ochrocephala | reverse complement strand
TTTTTTTTTTTTAAAGATCTTCAGTTGGGCACAAGAGTCTCCTCCTGATCCGAGGAGGCCTCTGGACACATACTATGACACTGACACTGGAGAGCTAATGCTGTATCAGCTGAAAAAACCTGAAAATCTCACAGCTGATGACTTCAGTAATCTCCAAACACTTCCTGTCATCCAAACCCCTGACATGCAGAGAGGTTTAGATTACTTTAGACCTTGGCTAGATATTAATAATAAGCAGCCATTTCTTCTTGTGGGTCCTGAAGGATGCGGAAAGGGGTAAAAAATAGTTCCTATTTTAAGTAAAATATACTTCTAGTTGTTTGACAAAATTTATAAATTTTTTTAGAATGCTTTTATCATATGACTTTCTGATAGAATATGACTTGTTTAGGTCGTTAATTAAACAAACCTTCTGTAGTGGCAAATAAGTAAATTCTTATGAAGTTGTGCAGGGACAGTTCAGACTGTCTCTATGCATCTAACACATCTGAATGTGGCTTTTAGATATGAAACAGGATTTTTGGAAAACCTACTGTCATGGAGCAACAGCTTAGAGGCACGTGAGATCCAGTCTCATTTCAAGAGGCTTTAGATGCCTTGTGCAGGCAACTGAATTTAGCACATCCTGTTGCCTTTATTAGATTCCTTATCTAGATGGTTTGAGTCACTATAATCAAGGTATTAAATTAACTGTTTTGTGTAGCTGTATACACTACATTTTCATTGCATTTTGTGAATGGAAAATGTTACAGTTTTAAAGGCAAGGGTGTTGAATTCAGCAAACCTCAGCTCCACCTATTCCATTAGTACAGGATGTAGTATATGCATTTTAATTCAAAAACTATAAAATATCTTTGGATACACGGCATTTTAATTTGTTTATGCCTATATGTATGTACATGTTTGCTTTTCTAGGATGCTGCTTCACTATGCATTTTCTCAGCTCCGCTCCACTCAGATTGCTACCGTTCACTGCAGTGCACAGACTACTTCTCAACATCTTCTACAAAAATTAAGTCAAACTTGCATTGTAATCAGTACAAACACTGGACGTGTGTACAGACCAAAGGACTGTGAAAGGCTTGTTTTGTACTTAAAAGACATCAATCTGCCCAAACCTGATAAATGGGGAACAAGCACTCTCGTGGCTTTTCTGCAGCAGGTGAACACTTACGTCTGTTGTTTATAAAGAGACTCAAGTATACTGGATATAATTTAATGTATGTGGTAAATACCTACATTGATTAATTTCAGAGTTAAAATCTTGCATTTGTGTTTTGTTTGTGCTTTAATAGGCTATGTAGGTGTCAGTCAGAAATAAGATACCACTTTTATTTGGCTTATATTTTTAAATAAATAAAGACAGTGCTCATCTCAGTGAGTTGCATTGCAGGAGACATATGAATGACAAGAAAATTGCCAGGAGTAGTCTGCATGGATTCACCAGGGGTGAGTCATGCTTGATGAGGGAAGGAGAGTGAGCATAGTCTACCTGTACTTCACTGAGACCATTGATGCTGTCTCCCGAAAGATCCTCACAAGATAAGCTGTTGATACAGGCTGTATGAGCAGATAGTGAGGTGGGTTGAAAGCTGGCTGAAGAGCCAGGCCCAGAGGGTGATCATCAATGGTACAGAGTCTGCTTGGAGGCCAGTATCTGTTTAACATCTTCATTCATGATCTGGGCAGTGGAGTCCTGCAAGCCTGCAGCTGACAGAACTGTGAGGCATAAGACACCTCAGGCAATTAAGAAAGCAGAAATAATGGTATACTTCTTGCTATTTTATTTTATTTTATTTTGTGTGATACGCTGTTGACTTTTTTTTAATGAAGTATTTATTTAATTATTAAAGGTTCTTACATATCAAGGATTTTATGATGAAAATCTGGAATGGGTTGGTTTAGAAAACATCCAAATTGTTGCTTCCATGTCAGCTGGAGGAACATTAGGAAGACATAAACTTACCTCCAGATTTACTTCTATTGTTCGTCTGTGTGCAATTGAGTAAGTATATGTAAGTTAGTCTAACTCTCAGAACTCAGATTCATCCTCTCTTTATAAGGACCTCTTGTCAATTTAGTCGTTACAAAGATGTGGCTGTTCCAGTCTTTCATCTTTTCTCACAGTTTGTGATTGTCAGATTTGGTGCTATTTGGTGCCTCTTGGCACCAGAGTGCAGCTAAGAGGAATCTACAGCTGCCTATTGATAATGAAGTGTTTGAAATATGTTTCCTGTTGGATAATTTTGCTTTCAGTAAACTGCTTTCTGCAACTTTATGTTAAAGTGTTGTTTGGTTAAAAAGTTACAGAAATTGAAGTTTATTTGTTTGTTTTTAAGTTTGACCATATCAACAGATGTATTTAGAAAATTTCTGAGAGCTGCCTGTTGCAATAAAATGATAATTTTACTTAGCTGCGGGATGGAAATGCTATTCAATGAAATTTCTCAGTAATTGTGTATATAAGTTTAACTCAGTTTTGATTAAATAGAAAAAGTCCATAATGATTAGTTTTTTTCCCTTTTTAGCTATCCAGAAAGAGAACAACTGCAAACTATTTATAGTGCCTACCTGGAACCTGTACTACAGAAGAACCTAAAGAATCACCCTGTTTGGGGTTCTTTACCAAAAATACATCAGCTAGCAGGATCTATGGTTCAAATCTATGAACAGGTACGGAAACTTTTTTTCTTTCTTCAAGGAGATGGAGAATTCAGATATTTTATTACAAATAATTAGCTTTTGATATTAACAAGTGAGTAAAAAGGTTTATCAGTATTAAAATCTAAGTTTATGTATTTCTAATAAAGGTGGTATCAATTTTGGAGCTTCTTATTTTCAGAGAATCCTAGGTATTAGAAGCAAGCAGAGTGAGCAGTATAGTGCTCTTGCTTTCCCACAGATTTATTTTAGGATTTTGGCACACATCTTAACACTTCTATACTTTCAGTTCCTGATTTATAAAATGTGGATAGTAGTGTTTTCCTACTTAATGGATGAGGAGACAGTGCAACAGATTGTTGTGCACCCGGTTGTTATGGATGCTGTTATGAACAGAGAAGGAGATATGAGGGTGGAGTCCTTGACAAACATCAAGGACTACCTATTAAAATTGTACACTGTTAAAAGCAGGTGTTTAGAACTGGACACAAGTTCATTTTAGCCTCCCACTTGAAATTTTATGGACTTCTATCTAGCAAAATGTTTAACTACTTGCTTTTCTTAATCAGTACATAGCCTTACTGGGGAAGGTGCTATGTGGTGCTTGCTGTAATACATGTGGGTGCTTGCTGTAGAATGTATGAATGTCCCCATCCAGGCAGAAGCGTGATACAAACCTGAACTTTATGACTGGAATGTGAGTTTAGTCGCTGGCTGGCATGCACCTATTAGCAGGAGTTTCATATGACATTATCAATGTATTCTGAGAAATCCGAGTTTAAATCTCATTACACTGCGATCAAATAACTGATGAAAGCAGCTATTCTTTAAATTATAGTTGTAAATTCAAATAACCACTCTGGGAGAAGAGTAAGTATGAAGTATTTTGTAGTGAGAAAGCATTACTAATTTTGGTAGGTTTTAGTGAGAAAATGTTAATAATTTAGGTAGGTTTTTATGACATTTCAGTATTGCCTTTGCGTTTCATATTTGGTATTGTTTTAAAAAAATATGTATTTTGTCTAATAATACTGCACTAAAAGTCCTAGGTGAGATGTGTAGTTGTTTCCATCAAAAATAGTACAGAAAAAATGTTCTGAGAAAATCTTTTGTGGTCAGAAAACAAGATTTAAACAAGGAGTGCATTCATAAAATATCTAAGTGTACACCAACTACAAAACTAGTTTATCTGGTACCTTAGAAAAAGTGCTTTGCATTTTACAATATCACTTTTTTTTCCTTCCCTTAACTCCCATTTTTAGGTACGAGCAAAATTCACAGTTGATGATCACAGTCATTACCTTTTTACACCATGTATTCTTACTCAGTGGGTTCTTGGTTTATTCAGATACGATTTGGAAGGTGGTAAGTCACTTACTTGGCTTTTATTAATAAAGCAGTCCTAAAATGGCCTAGATTATTATTGGTGTCAATCTTACTGTTGGCTCCACTTGTAACTCATTGATCTTTTTAAACTGTGGTCTGTCTGTAACTGAGTAGAGAGAAAAAATGCTTGAGAGTTCATTCCATAACATAAAAGTAAACAAGTTTAAAAAAATCCAGTGATGTTTTAAAGTATGTATGGGAGCTTCTTATGGTTTTAAGGGAAGTTAGTAGGTTGGGACTTCATTCTTACTATGAGAACTTGAACTGTGCCTGCTACTCCCCACTGTTTTGTTCTGCGTTTTTTTTGTTTCATGTTGGGGTTTTTTTGAGCATGTGTGTTGTTTTCTGGATTCCCAGAGCCTTGCCTCTCATGCTTGTCCTGCTATACCTGGTTGTATAAACCTGGTTTATACACATCCTTCATAGGCTGCTTTCTAGTCTTGTTTTTGTCTCTGAAATTGGTATTATTACTAGATCATGAGCAATTACTCATTATGTTTCAGCTCTTACATTGATTATTAGGTTTCATAGAGGGCTGCTTAAAGAGGATGAAAGTGATAAGAATGTTTTGCTCCATTTCCACTTATTTTCTGAGATCATGAGATGGTAAATGCAGCTTGAGTGATGTCAGAAAAGCTGCACTGACAATCAATGGATGGGTAATCTCAGCCCATTTAAGGACTTCTTAGTTGTATCTAATGTTGACATATGCATGTGCTTTTCCAGTGATGTACAACACGGCTTGTTATTTACTCACCTTCCTTTTTACTTTTGTGAGGAATATTTAAGATTTGGAGTCTCTAGTGGCATTTTCTAATACATGCTTTGGTATGCATGTTTTGGGTATCTATTCTTATTTTAGTATTTGGTATCAGTCTTTCTCTTCTCATTTAAAAGTGTCTTCTGGATTTTCTTGGTTTCATTGCCTGGAAAATTGACTTTTAATTTCAACTTTGTATGCAGCACCTTTTGTTAGAAGCTGACACTTGTTTTAATAGAATATATTTCATTTTGTCTTGTAATGATCCGTAAAGATATTATTAAAAAGCACTTCATAATGTTTACTTTTTCTCTTACTTCTTCCTTACCGATGCTCTCCTGCTGGTATGTAACTTCTCTTGCTCATTTTCAATTTCTTATTTTGAAATGGAAATTTGAAAATTTATTCTAAATATATAAACTTAATTCTCTCCTTAAATTTTGTAGGTTCATTGATACAAACTGCAGACTTTGTATTGGAAGTTCTTGCTTATGAAGCACGTCGCTTGTTCCGTGACAGAATTGTTGGCATGAAAGAACTTAATGTATTTGATAACATTTTGATCAAAGTGTTTCAAGGTGATTGGGGCTCAGATGTTCTGGACAATATGGCAGGTAAGCCATTTGAAGCATACCACACAAACTTGCAGTATTTGTTTAGGAACTGCCTAATCAAGTTAGATAGCATGTGAGTTGAACAAAGAAAGTTTGAATGTTTCCTTTTATTTTCACAGATACCTTTTATGTAACTTGGGGAGCTTGTCAAGAGGCATACATCACACCAGGACAGGCACTGCCACCACATGGGAGGCCACTTGGCAGACTAAACTCAACAGACCTGAAAGATATTATTCAAAAAGTGAGACACGATTAAAGAATATACACAGCAAGGGTTCACAGCAATGATTCTGGACACTTTTGGTGAAGAGTAGCATGCAAGCACCAGGTTTATGGTGGGGGCTGCTTCTTGTTCAAACAAGCATCTTTTGCATTTGGTGAAACGAGGGAAGGCTTGTGATGTTATGTGACAGGCAGTAGGAAGTATCATGGAGCAAGGTTGCTTTAATGAAAAGGCATCAGTTGCATTTGCTGCTGATTTACAACAGTTTGATGAACCAACATTTTGAGAAACATTTATGTCCATACATATTTGTATAATGTTTGAGTACCTAAGTGTTTTATTAAATGATTACTTTTTGGATTTGTAATTTGGTAACAGAATTTTTATTCGAAGAGATGCAAATGGACTTTTTGGAGATTTGGCACGCTTTTATCAGTAAAGTACAAAAAATGAGCTTGATGAGGAAATGCAAACATTTTAACTCTTCTAGGCTATCTGATTTTTAGGATGAGAGCTTTGAGATCATCACCCTTAGTCATAGTGTTTGACAGAGTGCTCTTGCAGATGGGAATCTACTCACTCCCTCTCCTTAAGTGCCAACTTGTGACCAATACACTATATGGGAAATGATGAAATTCAGTAGCCTTAGTAAGTAGGGAGTTTGTTGGTTTTGGGTTTTTTTTCTGACTACAGTTACGTTGGGCTTCAAAGATGAGGTTTTAATAAGTATAACAAGGTCAGAATTTACTAATAGGCTCTGTTATTGTGTGTTTCACTAGGAACTTCCATAATCTGCAATTATGCAGCAATTAGGTGCCTAAAACACTCTCCTGAGTTATTAATTAATTAATCTGTAGTCAGAGATACAGCTCAGACTTTGTTCTGGTCCATTATTCAGTTTTAATTAGTTCAGCGGTAGATTCCTATTTCAATATATCAAAGACTTCCAGGGTGTTCTGGTGCTGGGTGTAGAATATGTTCATTACTGATATATTCATTACTCATAAATGGTATGCGAGGTATCTAAATTCTGTCACAGAAATAATTTGTTTCGAATGAAGACCAGTGTGGTCTGTAAAGCTTTTAAACCCTTCTTTTCTAAACATTTAAATGTTGGATGTTTTCATATCTCACTGCTTTTATTTATTATTAGTGATGAGATTTTTTTTTCCTCTTTTATTTAAAAATAGGGTATCATTCATTATGGACGGGACAAAAAAGAGATAGATATTTTACTGTTCCACGAAGTCCTCAGTTATATGTCCAAAGTGGACAGAGTGCTGAGTTTTCCTGGAGGATCACTTCTTTTGGCAGGACGGAGTGGTGTAGGTCGTCGGACAGTTACCTCTTTAGTTAGTCATATGCATGGAGCTGTTCTGATTACGCCCAAAATTTCCAGAGGTTATGAGCTGAAGCAATTCAAAAGTGATCTTAAATATGTAAGTCACTCAGTTTCTTCTATTTTGTAATGCTGTAGGTGTGTGTTAAAGAAAAAAAAGAATATGGGAATTTTGAAGGACGCAAAAGGTTGTGTGAAGTGATATTTTAAGAGAAGAAAAATGACAGTCTAAATGAAACAAGTAATTTTTTAAAAAGTTCTCACTCTAGATGTGTATATTGTTCTTTATAATAACTAACTGAAACTCCACATTTTGGAATACCAGATCTCTTTTTGAGTGTTGTAGAACTTATAAATATGAAGTTTATGTGAATATTGGAAAGGCTTTTTCATGTATATATTTCCATATTGATATATACTTTTATTTTCTGTCTCTACTATGATCCGCCAGTTAATAGTAGTTGAATCAAATAACATTTTAGTGATTGATGAAAGTGTACATATTATTTAAAACCAGATGGAAACCTTGAATCAAGTGTTTCTTATTACCTTCAGCAGTGCTAAAGAAAATTCTAGATCTATGCCTACACAAAAGAGTGATACAGTTCTATCATTGAGTCATATACATAAATACACTCTATGAAAGAGTCTGTTTTAATTATTTTTTCATTGCTAAGATGTGTATCTAGGTAAAATGTTCTTTATATTTGATATCTCATATAACTGCATCACCTAGAAATCTTTTGTAAATATACAATAGTGTAGATGCTGTGGAGAAAATACATATGTAATACGTAGTCAGGGAAAGATTATGATCCTTGTCAGTCCCTTCCAACTCAGGATATTGTATGATTATCATTCTCTTATGATCAATACATATATTCCATACACTGAGATTTAAATGTCTTTCCTGCTTCTAGGTGATGGAGCTCGCAGGCATTGAAGCACAGCAGGTGGTTTTGCTGCTCGAAGACTATCAGTTCGTTCATTCCACATTCCTGGAGATGGTCAACAGTTTGCTGTCCTCAGGTGAGTCAAGTCCAGAGAGATTATGGTACTGCTTTTGCCACACAGAATTAGCTCAGTGAGGCAGAATTAGATGATGTTTTCTAACGTCATGTCTCTATCAGAAGGTTTAGTTAGCTTTCTATGCTGTTTTAGCTGGAGTCCTTGCGCATGACAACCTGACTCAAAGTTCACTTAGCTGTCTTTTAACCTACCCTATAGTACAGGTGCTTTTCAATTCCTCTACCTTATTTCAAAGGAGTTCTTTATAACAGTGTAACCACAAAATGAGAATGCATTCTGCTCTGCAGCTTCCCTTCTATAATAAAATTCAAAATCGAGAGGTTTCCAATGCTTTACTAGATTGTACAGACTGAGGCCTTTACTTAAATGAACACCAGCAGAGCTCACTTTTCTGAAAGCAGTGAGATGATAAATAACAATAACAAAAGTGACTTTATTTTACTATCCAGCTTTGTTCCTGGGTCAGAGAGAGGATCATTGAAGGACTGAGTCTAACTTACTACATGTTTTTTTTGGAACTGCAGTAGTTTAAGAGCTGATTGATAAGAGCACCAGATTTTCCTTTCTTTCAGGTGCAACCCCAAATCTATTTACAATATCAGATTTTCATTATCCAGTACCAAATATTTATGTCTGAGGATCTAGACGACTACTTGCTTTCATGTTCCTATGTCCTGGTGTATGACAGCTTGGTTTGATTTGTTTTGTATGCAGTACTGGGTCACTGTCTTTGGGTAGATTTAAAAGAGCTTTTTTCAAACACATTTCAGCAATATGAACAAAGTCGACTGTTAAATAGAATCCCTGTCGTTTGTTTTTTTGTTTTCATGATATCAGGAAAAGAATGATAAAGTACATGAGATAATACTCATGAAACTATAGAGGTGAATACTACCATATTTGAATTCTTTATACAGAGAATTCAAGGGAACCCTTCAAAGGAATTTAAAGAATTATAGCGTATTTTATCTGACTTAAATTCATTCTTGAAATAGGAGAAGTTCCTGGGCTGTATAAAATAGAAGAATTAGAACCATTGCTATCTCCTCTGAAGGATCAAGCTTCGCAAGATGGATTTACGGGACCAATTTTCAACTATTTCACATACCGTATGTCAACAGAGTTATAATTTATTATGAAGTTCAAAAAGGGGTATAATAATGGACAAATAATTTCTAACATGGTCCTTCTACTGCATGCAGTTTTAGCTTTTAGTTAGTTATTAAATACCAGGCGGGGATAATGATATTTGTGATATTTGAAGGCATAGAATCCTCAAATGAAAATTTTTTTTCTGTCTGAAATTTTGTATTGATGAATGTTCAACAAATGTTATGAAATCTGCTGTTGAAAGTAATTAGAAGGAAGAAAGCTTTTGTTCCCTTCATTTTCTGGTTTGTATAGCTTTTATATCTATCTAGTAACAGAGATGTCTTCTATTTGTCAGTTATACCAAGAAATCACTTTGGGTTCTGACTAATCATAAGCAAGTTTACAGATAGGTTTCTTAATTATTTGTGTTTCTTCCTTGGCCCAACAAGAAGATTAAATAGTTTACAAATAAATCAAAGAATATGACTGAAAGACTGCAGTCTTTGTAGCAGGCCATGGAACTACTTCTAATTGGTTTTACTGGTCTACCTGAATTGCAATGAGAATTAGTGGTATCTGTTTAAATACTGTCATCTCTTCAGAATTAAAAAATACACTGTAGTATACATAACGAGAATTCCTGATCCTAAATAAGGTTCTACTTACAAACATTCCTGTCCTAGTGTGATTTGATGTTATAGGCTCTTCTTTTTCTTCTGAAATTACCTTGTGATAAGTATTTGAAAGGAAGTAAATTATATTGTATTTGGCATCATGTAGTCAGATTCTTCTATACTAAAAATTTAAAATGTTACATTTTCTTAGGGATCCAACAAAATCTGCATGTTGTCTTGATCATGGATTCTACCAATTTAAATTTCACAATAAACTGTGAAAGTAATCCAGCACTGTATAAGAAATGTCAGGTTTTGTGGATGGAAGCCTGGTCAGACGACAGTATGAAAAAGGTAAATTGCATTAATTGTGACTTATTTAAATTAGTATCTCTAAATATAACTGAGCTCTGGTGAATGAGGTCAAGATATTTAAAGTTGTGAAGGAATAATTATCCCTGTACTTAGTTAATCCATTTGTACACTCTTAAAAAGAAAATTCTGCAGAACAGTTAAGTATTATTAGCATTGTTCTTTTACCAGTAACATTATGTTTTTTTCTCTCTGTGGGCTGACTTGAACAACAGGCTGAGTGCTATGACTCTGATCAAATACAGCATTTAAGAACAAAATACAGACTACAAGCATAATGTTAAAGCCAATTGTGTTGGGTTTGTGTGGCAAGGTTTTGATGTGCGAGTTGGCCTTCAGGGATGACTTCTGTGAGAGGCTGCCAGAAGCTTCCCCCATGTCAGGTGGAGTTAGTGCCAGCAGGCCCCAAAAAAGATGTGCTGCTGGCCAAGGCTGAGCCCAGTAGCAATGGTGGCAGTGCCTCTGGGATAACATTTAACAAGTGGAAAGAAGTTACTGTACAGGAACAACTGCAGCTAGAGAAGGGAGTGAGAAAACATGACAGAAACAGCCGTGCAGACCCCAGGGTCAGTGCAGAAGGAGGGGCAGGAGGTGCTTCAGGTGCTGCACCTGAGATTCCCCTGCAGCCCTGGGTGCAGACCCTGGTGAGGCAGCTGTGTCCCTGCAGCCCATGGAAGTCCACAGTGGAGCAGAGACTCACCTGCAGCCCATGGAGAAGCTCATGCTGGAGCAGGTAGAAGCACCTGAAGGAATCTGTGACCCTCTGGGAAGCCCGTGCACATATTTGGGTGTGATTGTCACACAGAGCAGCACAAACGGAACTCTTAAGCACTAACATAAACAGCACCAGCACAGCATTGAAACAGCACCAGCACAGCATTGAAACAGCACCAGCACAGCATTACCATCATCCTGTTCCTCTCTCTGAGTGATCTCAGTGAAGGTCAATTAGTGGGTAATATGTACATGGGCAGAATGTGGATTAAGACTGTCATATTTCATCTTTAATTGTATATACTTTTAAATCTTCAACATCTGTGTTATTGTTGGAATCCTCTGAGAATTAGTTGCTCCTTCTTACAGCCAGGAAAATCTCTTCCACTTGAGAGGCTAGGAAATTGTCAGTGACGTGGAAAGGCAGAATTTATCTTTCTGATGCTAAAAATATTCTGTAGATTCCTTATTCTGACTAAGTGTATCATTTTCAGTCTTTTCAAAAGAGAAGGTAGATTGAAGGTTTGTGGTTTTTTTCTAAATTTTAACTTAAAATTTTCATTGTTTGAAATTTTCATGCAAAAAATCGTGTGTTTTTTTTTAGATACCTGAAATGCTTCTGTATGATTCAGATGAACAAGAAAAGAGGAAAACACATAAGGAAGTTAAGAAAAAACATTCAGGTAATATTTAGGTAGACCCACTAGTTATTATTCTTGTTATTAAACACTTGATCCCATGTTGGATGTAGATAATAACATAGATACTTTGGGTCTGTGTTTAGTAGCATATTCATAGACTGTGGTCTTGTCCACATGGCAGGCATTTTGCACAAGGGAGCATCAGTCTGGAGCATACATCCTGGCTGATCAAATACAGTCTCTTCTGTCACAGGCAGTTACTGTGTATATTCAATTTTATAAGCTGATTTAGCTGTATCTTGTTTTGGTCTGTATCTTCCTTTTATGTGGATGTTATTTCACAACCTGAAAATTTGATGTTTTGAGAGTTTTTCGGTTTATATATTTCATTATTCTTTTCGTAGATCTGCTCATTTTAATAATTTCAAAAAATACTTTCTTGTCAGTAATGCCCCTTTTGAAGAATAGTTTGTTTTTGTCGTAAGTCTTCAAATTTAATCATGTTAAAAATAGGGTCTCAAACATAATCTAAGAGACCAGTGCCAGCACTTACTTGCAGAATACTACTTTTAGCCACTTTTTGTAAAAGTAACACTTAGAGGTCATAGAACCAACAGAATATAAGATGGTAAGTGGTTCACTTGGAGTTTCTTGTTTTATATTGTTTTTTAATAGGCATTCCAACCAATCAGAATAATGGCCAAAAATAGTATTTAGTGTTCACATTACCATCCCTCTTTATCCTAGATCATCGTACTTAATCTAGGCCGCAGTAATTATTAGAGGTATTCATTTTTACGTAGATATGCTTTAGCAATTATTTTCTTTTGTAGGGTAATGCAGTTTATTTTACAGTATCTTTGGGCTTCTTTTGAGAAACTATTCAACAAACCGAATGGCAGGAAAACCTTTTAGTTTGCCTGTCATCAGAGATAAGGGGGAAGACAAAAACACATGGGCTTTATTTCTAAAAAAGTCCAAGTATTTTAAAATTCAGGTTTTGTGGAAGTAGTTTCTTATATGATTAGCCCTCAGTAATCTGCAATTAATTTTGCTGGCTTTTCCAAACATCAAACAATTTCAGTATATTTCTTTCTGAGAAATAGGCATTTCAAATGTGCTTACATGTTGTTTCCCTGAGAGTACTTAAAAAAAGTATAGTCTTTGTGCTATTTTGAATACCCTTAATTCATACCTCAAAAAGCAAGCATATTCTGTTGCTCTTTCTTAGTTATTTTAATGTGAGATAAAACTCAGTATAATTTTATCTGTGTAACAAACGATGTTGTGCAGGTGATTCTGATTTTCTGAAGTCATTTTTGGCAATCCATGAATCATGTAAAATATACGGAGCAACACCTAGCAGGTATATGACATTCCTTCACGTATACAATACCATCAATAACAGTAAAAGAAGAGAGCTAATAGAAAGGCAGAACCACTTGCAGGTATGTGTTTAAAACGCTTAAAATACTGCTTTTTAAAATATTCTTGCATTAGGAAATGTCTTGTGTATAAATGGGCTGTAGCTGCTAGCATCGTTATGTGATGTGTCCTCTGCTGGCATGTGCTCATGCTGTGGTTTCAGGAGAGACATAGTATCAATCTTAATGCCCTTCTCTGTTCAAGTGCCTGAAAGAGTGAAAAGTGGTTTTTGTGTTTTCTTTAATATTTTTCCTCAAGAATGCATCAGACTGGGCATGTTTTCTTGGAAGAGTAAAACACACTTGAAAGCACTTTAAATTTTTTCACCCATGTGTGTTGGAATTGTGTCGCTGAAAACCCATCATCTTTCCATCAATATAAGTCCTGCCTCTGCTTTTGTAAATGTTCCCTTTGTAGCTCTGTATTCCATCCCTTTCTTTACATCTTGACAGCAACTTCCTGCTTCGTGTGATTTTCATGTCCTTCTAGTTCAACAAACTGTTACGTTCGATGTTAACCTCATGGTGCTCTCATGTAGCTTTGACCAAGGTTCCCTGTGCTGTGATTTTCCTTCCTTTTGTGTTTTGGAATTGAGTTTGAATTCCTTTGGCACACATCAGTCCTTTGGACAGTTGTAGCCCAAATGCAGTTCTTCTCGCAGGCGTCGCTTTACTGCTGTGCTGTACATATAACATCCTTATTTTTGAAACCCATTTGGTATCTTTCCAGTCACACCTACTTCCCTCCCACCAGTGTATTTTGGAAAGATCTCTATGGTCCTTTAGGACAACTTTTATCTTTACCTTTCTCCCATCCCTTTCAGCTCCTCTTCTCAGTGACCCTTGCTGCTATTCGGAACCACACTGGCAATCTGTATTTTTTTCTTAAAACACTTGTCAAAACAAAATTACTTCCTTGCCATGTATTCTGCTTTGCTTTTATTCTGCCTGCCAATATTTTTCCATCACTGTAGTATGCAATTTAACAAGATTTCCATTTGTAATAATAAAAATTGGTTTTTCAGTTTATTTAGAAAGTAACTGGGGTTTGTGATAAACACTCATTTACTTGTTAAATGCTCTGGTTAAATAAAGGTAATAACTTACATGAAAATTAGAGATGTGTATCCTAAATCAAAACATCTTCCAGGTAATTTTTTTTTAAATGTATCTTGAAATATTGGTATTATATAATTAGCATAAAGTAAACAATGTAGAAAGTGTGAGTAAAGAAAATAGTTAATCCTAAGCATAATTGAGACTTTATTTTATATGTATCTATGTTTTTTAGAGAGTATACAGATATGCAGAAATCAGATCATCTATTTTGTTTAATTCTGTTTAATTTCTATAGATTTGCTTTTAGGGGAGATGCAGTTACATTGAGTTAATATCAGTTAACTGAAATGCTATTGAATTATTGGGAAAATGATTATGTGCTAGTTGTTGTTTCATTAAGAGTTTATTATTGTGAGATTTTTTTTGAATCTTCTTGATGTAGTAATAAATTTTAGAACAACACATCCAGAAGTGCCAGATCTCATTTTTAGGTTAAATAATATCAAGAAAATGTGAAAATTAATAATAATAAAAAAGAAAATTAGTCTACATTACTCTTAGTTTGTCCATACTATTTGTAGCAAACTTTCATTTAAATTCACTTAAAATTTGTTGCTAAATATTTGCTTCCTGTAAACTTTTATAGGCAGGTGTTTCAAAGCTGAATGAAGCTAAAGCCTTGGTAGATGAACTGAACAGGAAAGCTGGAGAACAAAGCATTTTACTCAAAACAAAGCAGGATGAAGCTGATGCTGCTCTTCAAGAAATTACAGTATCTATGCAGGTGGTGTATACAATCACATCAGAAGTGGGGAAAAAAAAGAAAAAAAGCTGTTTTTCTGTCTTTTGTCTCTGTAACTGCCTATGTTTTGTATTCTTTTCAACTGTTAAAAACCTGATGCGTTTACAAGAATTTGCCTAAAGGAAGGCATGAGCCCAGAGGCTTGAATAAAGTTGCAACAGGACAGGGGATTATGTAATTTACATCGGGTTAGAACTGGCTGAGTAGGAAGAGATCAGTGCACGTTTTGTACCTGAGTACTGTTCACTGTTGTGGTTTAGTCTGACTGAAAGTTTTCCTAGAACTTTGTAAATCCAAACTGACTGATTTTATCTTTATCCCAGATGGGAACTTTCAACCAAATACTTACAAGTAGCACTATTTTAAGTGACAAATACCAGGAATTAAATTTGTGGACTATTAGAAAGTATGTATTTCTTGAGGTCTGGTTCTCAGAAGTTGATCTCAGAGAAGGTTAGATAATACCTCTATATTCATCACTTTCTGAATTTTTATTCTTCAGCTCACATTTTTTCAAAATTCTATGATTTTCTTTAGTAGTGTTTTCTCAGTCAAGTAAAATAATTGTGTAGAAAATAGGTCTCTACATTGATGCTTCCTGGAATTGTAAATGTAGGATAAACTGTAATGAGTCTGCTGTCACTGCACTGGGTTTTTTTTTGTTACTGGTTTAATCTGGTCAGTCTGAAGCTCGATGTTGAAGACATTCTCTGTATGCAGCAAAGTAAATGCCTGGTCTTCCAAAGCGTATTTTTCACAGGCTGTAAAGGTGCCTTACTTCCCATCTTTGTAGGTCTCTTCCTGTTGGCAGTTTTTAGTACTTTTGGGCTCTATCTGCCTGTTGTACTTGAATTTGAATAATGATGATTGGGGATTTCAGTTTTAAATCTGCATCTGCTGTTGTCCAGTAGAGTTAAGGGTATGTGGGTAACACATACTACGCTGTAGGACAAAATCAAAGAATAGGCCAAAAGCAGTGAAACATGGTGGCCCCACTGACATCAGAAAAATTACAGTGGAAGTCTGATTATTTAGATTAGCATAAAATATAGGTGCCCTCTAACGTTTTAATGTCACTTCAGATGATCTAGCTTATATAACAGAGAGAGCTCTAATACGTACAGACTCTTTTAATCTCCTTTCAGAGAAAGGCTTTTGACCTACAACTGAATTTTAAGGTTTTCTTATTCAGAGTGATCATTCAGTACATGTTCATTTGCATGAAATGTCTAATCTAGTTTTATGTAGCTAATGTTTTATGGATTTGAATGTAATCTTCAACAGCGTGCTGATCTGTAGCTTGGGTTAAGTGCTCGGAGGATTATTATTATTTTAAGATTTTCTCTGCTTTTATGCATCTCTTACCTTCTGATACATCTTCCACTCAGCTTGACAATTGCCGGTGATGATAATGTGTTATATACTGGAAAAACAAGCACTCTGGGCTTCATTGTCTTGTGTCTTCTAGGTGAACTGAGCCTAGAATATTAGTGTTTTATTTTATGCGTTTTATACATTTATCCTCAATGGATAAAATACACGTAAGGTCCTTTCTATTGTAGTTTTGTATACTAGGTGTTAATGGTTGTACTGAAGTATTTAGGATTCCTGAAGATGGCTAATAGCTACTGTCTGCTGGTAGACACTGGTATGCACAGCACAAATCCAGAAAAAAAAAAAAAACAAAAACCCCAAGGACTTACAATGTACAGGTAGGACATAAGACAAGTATCCTTACAGATAGATTGGTACAAAAATTACACGTGAAGAAACCATTCCATGATTAGTAATTGTAGGCTAATAAGCTGTAGTTCCAATACAACTGCTGCTTTTATGAACACGATAGAAAAAGAGTGTTTGAATGGTGTTCTGAAAGAAATTGAAATAGAAATGGGAGCATGACAAAGACAATGACAGTAAAATAGTGCTTTCAAATGTAGTAAGAATGTTACAGATGCTGTCACTCATATGCTTTTAGAGGAAGGCTGACATCTTGATAAGGAATGGAAAATCAGAAGCAAGGGGAAAAAAGTCATAATGAGCCTCAAAGATAGATGTACAGATCTGGTCTGTGGTAAAGAAAGGGAAGGACGCACAGTAAAAGCAAATGATGCTTATTCCATATACTTTATTTCACTGGGCAGCCTGCCTAATATCAAATAGACTCAGATATTTTATTGTAATTGGTATTGTGCAAAATATTATAATGAAGACTAAAAGAAGAGAGAAGAGAGACCTAAAGGAATAAAATATGTGTAAATTTGCAAACTAAAGGTATTCTTTTTTTTTTACAGAGTGCTAGTGAACAAAAAGCAGAAATGGAAAAAATAAAACACCGAATAGCAGAAGAGGCTGCAGAAATAGAACAAAGAAAAAGAAAAATTGAAGATGAACTAAAAGAGGTTCAGGTAAGAGCTGATAAGGAAAAGTAATATTTTGCAGTCTGATTTTATCTGATTTATGTCCTGCTGTGCAAAATAGTTTTGCAGAATTTATCCCTGCAATTCTTAAATTTTACTCTAAATTATTTTGATACTAAAACTTCTATGGATTAGAAAACAGTATTCCATTTGCCAAATAGAGATTGCCATTTTGGCATTTGTGTCCTATTAGATAGTAATTACAGAAAGAGTTTTCAAGCCAAATCTTGCCTCCACCTGCTATTTCTATGGTGCCATGCTTTACAGCTGAGTTCTGATTTTATGGAATATTTTTCCATTACTCATATCTTGTATAGACCAACTACATTACGTTGCCTTGATCAAGCTGGTAATACAGGGCTTGGTACTCTCAGCTGAATGGAAGTAGTTTAGTGAGAGATAATTTAAAGTTATTACTAAATCCTGAAAAGTATATATCCTAATGACACTATAGCAAACTGCTTTTTCAAGAGATTTTACAGCTGTTAGGCATCAGGTTTTTTGGGAGGTATGCGTGTTCAGTCATTGCTTTAGTCTGTATTTTTCATCCCATCCATTTTAAATTTATACTAAAGAATAAGGGAGCAGTACAACAACTTAATTTTTTTCCTTTTAAATACCATAGGTATCAAGGAATTACATCCTTGTGTTGAAAGTGACATAGAACTACAGGATTAGACCCATTCTGTGGTCTTTGATAAATAGAAAGGATGTGTAAGGTGTGCACAGTCTTTAATGATAATCCGTAACTTCCTTTTGTTTCCTGCCCATTTTGTTGCTTTGTTGATAAGGGTGAAGGAATTGTTTAGCTACTGGAAATAGAAAGCTTTTGTGGCCTGTACATCTATGGATGTTTACAAAGAGATCCTCAGTCATGCCTATAAACAGTGATTAGCATCATTATTAAAAGATACCTGTATCACAATGTCAGGATAATACTATGCTGTTTTATATGGAAGAATACTTACTATCACTTGGTGAATACGTGGCGATTTTTTAGTAACTTGTAAACATGAATCTGTGTCAATGGTAGTTTCTAGGTAATAAAGTATTTAAAAAGAACAAGAAATTGTATGAAAACTGGAATGGAAAATGTTGAGTTTCTCGTATCCTCATCTCTCTTTTTAATGTGTTTTCGTGTTTTAAGCCACTGGTTAATGAAGCTAAATTGGCTGTTGGAAATATAAAGCCAGAGGCTTTGTTAGAAATCCGGTCGCTACGGATGCCCCCTGACATAATCAGAGACATTCTAGAGGGAGTTCTGCGGCTAATGGGGATTTTTGATACATCATGGGTGAGCATGAAGAGGTGAGAATTTCATTTAACCTTTAAAATGAAGCATTAATTTACAATATGAACTACTTCCTATTGTATTCCAGAATACTGTGTGCTCAGAATTCTTTGGTTTCATATGGAAATAACCTTTTTGACATTTGTTTCTTCTTTACTTAGTTATTTAATTACTTTTACAGTTTCTTGGCCAAAAGGAGTGTAAGGGAGGACATAGGATCATTTGATGCCCGTAATATTCCAAAAGAAATACGAGAGAGTGTTGAAGAACTTCTTTGTAAAAACAGAGCATCTTTTGATCCAAAGGTAATTCCTGATTGCATTATGTAAAATGATAACAAGACCAAAAACAGACCAAAAGAAAAGACGTAATTGCCTGGTCTGCCGATATAATTTTTAGGATGAACTTAAGTTAGAGAAAAAGTGATGAATTCTGCTCACAGAATTTGTCAGTAGACAGAGATAAAGATGTAGCAGAGATTACTCTGATGCACACTACCTCCAGCAGTGAGAATTTGGTTGGTAAGTGAGAAGGGGTGGGGTGAGAAGTCATTGTGGAGTCGAGTACTCAAAAGATTTTTTTACTGCTATAAATTAAAACTCAGACCAAAGAATTTTAACTGTCTCCTCTGGCCTCCTTGTAACAGTAGGTCTAATAAATCATTCATTAATTTAAAACTTGTTCATTTCAGTTTAGCTTCATAGTTGAAAAGATACCCATTGTGGTTTTTTACATGGATTGATGGCCCTCAATATATCCTTAGTAACAATTTAAAAGGTTAGTTCAGTAGAAGAGTTGGCTTATTAGCATATTTAAGTTGGTAACTAGAAAATCCGTTGCAGTTACTTATCCTGTATTTATCTCTTCTACATTATACTTCAAGGACTTTCTTGTAACAACTTTTCTTGTGCTGAATTTTTCAGAATGCTAAACGAGCCAGTGCTGCAGCTGCTCCATTAGCAGCTTGGGTGAATGCCAACATCCAGTATTCCCATGTCCTAGAACGAATTCAGCCTTTGGAAAAAGAAAAGGCTGGCTTGGAAGCGTAAGTTAGACTCTATTACAAAATAAGTGTTTTTAATTCCAGTGGCGGTGGGTGGAACTAAAGCCGCCAAGGAGGAATCTGAGTATGAGGAAAGGCTTCTTTACTTGAGGGTGGCAGAGCAATGGAACAAGCTGCCAGAGAGGTCGTGGAGTCTCCTCCTCTGATGATATTAAAATTGTGTCTGGACACGATCCCGCTTTAGCAGGAGGCTTGGACTAGATGATCTCCAGAGGCACTTTCCAACCCCAACCATTCTGTGATTCTGTGTGAATTGAAGTTTATTAAAAACAAAAGATAAAAGATAACCTCACCCAGAGGTAATAAAACGTACATACTGAGACAGAAAAAGTAAGTGTGCAATAGTTTCTTTTTCCTGGAAGCTACGCTTTGGATGTTTTTTTGTACAATCATGAGTTACCTGTCTCAGCTGAATACTGTCAGGGAGAAATGAGCATCACAGGTATGCTTAAAATGTATTCTCTCAGTGAAACCCATGCTATTTTATGAGATAGTTCCTCCTTTTTCAGTTACGTACCAAACATTATCAGTTTCTCCTTAGGATCGGAAAGATAAGACGTTGTCTTATGACCATCCATAATCTGAGGAATCAGTACTGATTGTTTTTCCAGGTATTAAAATTATGTATTGGAAGAATTTGTTCTGATCTTTAAGAATAGAGTGTTTGGTTTCCATTTTTAAAACTATGTGTTGAGAAGTACTCAAAGCTCTTTCACGTGAAAACATGTATTTTAATATAGAACACAAGGAAGAACATCTCTGAACTATCTCTATGTAAATTACTTTCCTGTTACATTTGCTCTTTTTTTTTTTCCCTTTGGGTCCGTAGTCTTAAAATAAATGTTACATTTTTATAGTAATTTCAAGAAAACTGAAGACAGAAAACAGAAGTTAGAGCATCTTCTGAACTCTGTTGGTCAAAAAGTATCGGAACTGAAAGACAAGTAAGTTGGGTTTGTTTATTTCAAGATATAAATAAAAACATTGATGATTTTACAGTATGGATAATGAATTTTATCTAAGGAAATGTAACTTCCTGTACTGCAAGATACTTATGTCAGAATCAGTGATGCTTAGGCTATCTGTACTCTCAGAGGAGATGAATACTATTGGATTACAGTTCATCTCCTCGATCAGATTAAATAAATACTCCTTAAAAGTACCTGCTTCTCACTACTGTCTTTGTTGGTAGCCTTTATTGTAGCCATTGTAGATGTCAAAGGTAAACATTATGTTTCTCACCTTCTGAATCATAGAGGACTTGAATGACTCCTTAGGACTTTGGAAACATTCCTATACAAAACTTCTGCTGATGACAGCTTGAAGAGAGGCAGTTCTACTTCTTTTAGGGTGGCCTACTTTTCTGACAGTTAGCTAGTTAGCTATCTCCTTTTTCTTAGCCTCTCATCAAGTACATGACTCACAGAGGCATAAAAATAGATCTGGTAAACGTTTATACTTTCTCCAAATTCTGTTTAATCCAAGTTTTTTAGTTCAATATTTATATTATGTACTTAGTATGGGAGGTACTTTGCCACCTGACATATGTACATATTGCTGAAAGTCATGTTTTGTGGTCTGCAAAAAAAAAGAGATAATTCGTGTAATTCAGCTATACAGTGATTTCTTAGATTAATTGTGTACTATATATTAGAGTTAAGTATATTACTTTATATACTATATATTATATATTTATAAAGTAATATATAAATTATATAAACATATGTATAACTTTAAATAGGTGGATTATATGTATGAATTATTTTAAATATGAGTCAAACTAATTAGATATTGAACATTACAAAATAATACCTAAACCATGCCTGATTTTGAGGGCATGCTCTTATTTCATATTGGTTTACAAAATAGGCTACTGTGCATTGAACTGGAGTCATCCATGTGAATTAGTAATGTTCTTTTATAGACATTTAATAGATTAAATTTACCAAGTAGTTATAAGGTATGGCATGGCATTGAGCCTGCTGTTGTCCTGACTAGGTGCAGAACAAAACTTTACACAATCACTAAAATTGTCAGGCTGTTTAAATAGAAGAAGGAGTGATTTACAGACATTATAGTCTGTATTTCAGATCTATTTTAAAATCTCACCTGTGCATCTATCTAAATTTTGTTAGCTGGAAGTCTAACAAACCCAGCTGCCAATTAGAAGCAGAAGGTATAAAAAAGGAACTGCTGCAGGTGTGTTCTTTGTTAACAATAAGCAAGGCATTCATTAAAAATTCAATCAATTAAACTGCCTTGAAAATAACTGTTCATAAGTTTAGTAGTTCATGATAGCAATTACAAAGAGTACTTGTTTTACAGGTTCCAGAGTAGAACAACAGAAGCAGCAAAACTTGAAGCAGAACTAAGTAAAGCTCAGAAAACATTAAAAGCTGCAGAGGTGCTGATAAATCAACTCGATAGGGAGCACAAAAGATGGAGCACTCAGGTTAGTGAAAATTTTCATAACTACATCTTGTAGCTGATAATTTGAAAGTACAATTTTTGCACTGTTTGGAGAATGTGATTTACTGCCATTCTGCATGTCTCCCAGTGTACATTTATTTGATTTCTCGTTCGAAAATAAAGCTTTCCTTCTTTCTGAAACTTCTTTTTACTTCACCATACTTTTCACCTTGCTACCAAATGTGTAAAAATCCCCCAGTATTTAATACAAAACATACAAAATTCTGTGCTGGTTTTCAGTCACAAGAATGTAATTATTATGATGGCTGAACATGTCAGCAGCTGGACTCTCCAACCTGAGATACAGGGACAGATTTTAAGCAATCGCAGTCTTAAAATGTATCTCCTTTACGGCATCAGTGTTGGGAACGCAGATGTAGGTCCACCCAAAATGATGCTGGGTAGCTTTTGAAGTCTTCACTTAAGTGCTTGAAACTTTCCTGCTGCTGAAGTAGGGAAGGTAAGCATATCTTATTTGCTCAAATGATATACTTGAGAGAAACTGACAAGTCTTTGGAGACACAGGCTCTTCTACAGTCTGAAACAAAAAGGGAAATCTCGAGATGTATACATGCTGAAAATAGTTGTCATCTCCAGAAAGCCGTAAGTGACTTTCATGGGTATCTTAAAGCAGAAGAAATCTTAATGCAGAGGTACATGGTCCTGTCTCTCCACTGATACCAAAAAAAGCCTAAACAATGAGACTAAATGCCTGCATTTTGAAGAACCGAAGTTAAGGTTAGATGAATCCTTCTTGTAGGCGGGCCACCATACTAAAAAAAAATGGAAGATTTTCCTCTGAAAGTAGCTTTACAACTGTTCCATCTGCTATAAGGATTGGATATATTTGAACCCCAGAGTTTAAATGCTTCTAAAAGTGGTCCCTCACAGTTTTTCACCCTGGTACATTAGAAAATTCAGACTATCTAATAATGGCAAACTAAACTGACAGATTAATCAGGAATTCACCCCGTAATGAAGACAGTAAAAAAGCAGTATTTGTCTCCCTTTAAAGTAAGGAGGAAGCAATAAAAAGTTGCCTTTATTTTGTGTATCAGCATTTCTTTTTAATGACAATTTGATTAAAGTAAAAGTGACAGGACATTGAAAACAATTATGACAGTCACATACAATGTTGATACACTGTATTTTTCTCCAAAATACTGGAATATTTCAAAACATAGTTGATGTAGTGCAGATAAATTATTTGAAGATGCGTGATGAATGTATTTTATTGTGTAAGCATGCAGTGAATAACAGTAAGTATAATAGTTGCATGTAGTATTTATTGTCTGTATACATATTCTAAGTTATACTTACAGCCTGACTGTGACTAGGATCACATATTTCTTATTTTTCTTACTATAAAACTATTTGTCCATTTGCTTTTAAATTGAACTATTCATCAAATCCATGGATTTTTAGCAGCTGCATTCTCAGAAATACCTGTCCATGCCCTAGCCCAGAGCTAAGAGGAATTTTTCCCATACCTCCATGCGTGTCTTAGCTAGGTAAAGATACCTGGAATGCAAGAAGAGAAGCTGTCTCAACTGTATTACCAATGGCAGGCAAACTTAATTCTGACATTTTAGTAAATGATGAGACGTATTAATGCAGTTTTTGTTTGCAAAACACCTATACATTCTATACTTTTTTTTTTTGAAGGTGTCTGAGATAACAGATGACCTGGCTACGTTGCCTAAAAAAGCTCAGTTGGCAGCTGCATTTATTACGTATCTTTCTGCTGCTCCCGAGGATCAGAGGAAAAACAGCTTGGATGAATGGACCAAATCAGCAGGCCTTGAAAGTAATTTCATGTGTGTGTTTGTCAGTGTCTGCGTGCAAGTAATTAAACTTGATTGAGGAAGTGAGAAATGCCAGTGAGTTCTAATGAACAGTCTCAATTGTCTTTGTGCTCCCAAATGAGAAGAGACGTTTTCTTACTCAATAAATATTTTTACATACTGACAGACTTATTTCTTAGAATCATTCTACGAAGTTATTAAGATGATAAATATTTATAAATAATTCTATCTTCATAGTCCTTGCTTAAAAAGAAAAGTTTACAAAAACGAATGTGTTCACATTAACTGTTGTAAATTTGCCAGTGCATTCTGAATGCTTCTGCTTTTTCAGTAATCATTTTTATCTGTGTGTTAGCAAAACTATTAAATATTTCTATGACATCAGCTACTTATTAATAATAAGTTAAATAAAAGCAATAGAATGATAGATTAAAGGGAAATCTACAGACTTGCACTCTGTTAGAGAAAGTCTCTGTTCTGTGTAGATTGGTAAATGCTTTAAAATTATGCAGACTGTAAATGATGAGAGAAACTTACATTTTCATTTGCCAGAGTTCGATTTACGGCGGTTCCTGTGTACAGAAAGTGAGGAGTTAGTTTGGAAAAGTGAAGGTTTGCCTTCAGATGACCTTTCAATAGAAAATGCTCTTGTCATCTTGCAGGTAAATTTGTCTTGTCTTGAAAGTATTTAAATTTTTACAAATTTCAGTAACGTGGCAACTTGAACTACTTCATTTGTGTTATTTATTGGCATCACGGAGCAAACACACACATAGAAATAAATACTTATGTAACAATGGATATTTTGTAGCAAGAGGAAAAAACCCTTGTTAAAGAAAATACGTGTTTTCATTTTTGTTTCTACTGTTTTATTCCATATCAGTCTATTCAGACTTAAAGTGTAAATAGTCATATTAACAGCAATACAATCAGTGGAAGATTATGTCCTATATATGTTCACTTTGACATATAATTTCTATTACTTTTTTTCTCTGAAAAAGGAAAAGACTATATGCAGATACCATTCAAGACCTATATATATATAGTTAATACTACTTGAGAATAGGAAAAGATT
Organism: Mohoua ochrocephala; assembly: GCA_013398855.1. NCBI lineage: Eukaryota > Metazoa > Chordata > Aves > Passeriformes > Acanthizidae > Mohoua > Mohoua ochrocephala. Next base: position 13,843 of record VZTA01016084.1, on the reverse strand, counting down.
CAGTTTTATCATATAGTTATATATAGATATATAATACATAACATACGATTATCTATGTAATATTCTAGTCATTTATTAGATCTGCTTCCAAGTAAATATTTAATGACATGAGGAGAATCTGCATTTACTACAGGTGATTTGCTTAGATGATTTATGATTCAAATCAGTTACCGATTTTTCTCCAATTTGAATTTATCTTGCTTTATCACCCTCTTTTAGTAGATCTGTATATTCTTTTCTCAGTTTAATTAAAAAGCTTTTCAATAAATACTGTCTTGTACCATTAAAGCTACTTACATGCTGTAATAAAATCTTATTTTCACCTTTTTCATTAGTTGAATAGATTGAGCTCTTAAAAATCTCACAGTGTATAAAGAGCTTTTTGAAGCACTCCCTCAGCTCAAATAATTTTCTTTGCATACAGTTTTTTTCAGCATCCTTATAAATCTGAAGTTGGACGTGGTATTTTACCAATGTGATCTATAGTACAATTCTCAGCCTTTTGCGTTCATCATCTTTTGATGCTTGAATACTGATCATGGTCTCCTGCCTCTCAGTTTGAGATCTCTGTAGTTACTCAGTTTCGAACACCACAACTCAATCTAAAAATGCCCCAAACCTGGAAATGCTTTTCTATCAGACTGAACCAGAGAATTGTTGAAAATACATGTCTAAACCTTCAGCAGGTTTGCTGACACAAAACTGGGAGACATGGCTAATACACCAAGATGATCCGAGGGCTGGAGCACGTCTGCTCTGAGGATAGGTTGAGAGAGCTGGGGTTGTGCAGGCTGGAGAAGAGAAGGCTCTGGGGACACCTTGCTGCGGCCTTTCAGTACTTAAAGAGGACTTATAAAAAAGAGGAAGAACAAGTCTTTACATGGGCAGATAATAAGAGGACAAGGGAGAATGGTTATAAATTAAACGAGGAGAGATTTAGATAAGATGTTAGGAAAAAATTCTTTACTTATAGTGTAGTGAGGCACTGGCACAGGTTGCCCAGAGAAGCTGTGGATGCCCCATCCTTGGAAGTGATCAAGGTCAGCTTGCATGGGACCATGGGCAACCTGATCTCGTGAGTAGCATCCCTGCCCGTGGCAGGGGGGTGGAAAGTAGATGATGTTTAAGGGACTTTCCAATCCAAGCCATTCTATGACTGAGTCTCTGATACACAAGAGGGCAAAGTTGAAGCCCAGAGGGTCCTTGACAGACTAGAGAAATGGGCTGACAGGAACCTCATGAAGTTCAGGAAGGGGAATTACACAGTCCTGCGCCTGGGTAGTAACAACCTCATGTACCAACATGTGCTGAGGACCAGCCAGTTGCAAAGCAGATTTGCAGAAAAGGACCTGGTGGTCCTGGCAGACACCAGATAGTTCATGAGCCAGTAATGGGCCCTTGCCTTCTCCTTGGTATCCTGATGGTATCCTGGACAGCTTTAGACAAAGTATTGGCAGCAGGTCAAGGGAGGTGATCCCTCCCCTTCACTCGGCACTGGTGAGGCAACACCCAGAGTCCTGGGTCCAGCTGTGTGATCCTCAGCACAAGAGAGACATGGACGTACTGGACAGAGTTGAGTGTAACTTTGTGCCTGCAAAATACTTGTATTCACGATTCTTTCTAAAATGCATTGAGGTCCAAACCCAGAAGTGTTGTACCTTTGCCCACCAGAAGAAACAGGAAAACTATTAACTCTTCTAAGTTTAAAAGCAGTTGTGAATAACAAAAGCTGTAGATTATACTCATTGAATAGACTCCTGTTTTTAAGAGAAGGTGAAGAACTGCCTAACTTCAGCAGGACAGACATCTGAGAATTTTGGATTTGGGTGCTCTCCTTTTCATTAAAGAAGAGATAAAATGAAAGATGTAAATTTCCTAGTCTGTTATTGTTTCTCTAAACAGTTTGTTAGTTAAAAAAGATTTCAAAATATGTATTCCATTAGTTTGGGGAAATAAAAAAAAAAAGGATTATAATTTTATTCTTAAAATAGATTTTAGTAAATATATTTGTATTTCTTTTTCCCTAGAGTAAAGTTTGCCCATTTTTGATAGACCCTTCTTTCCGGGCTACTGAATGGTTGAAGACACATTTGAAGGAATCACGTTTGGAAGTTATTAACCAACAGGTGCAGTATTTACTCTAGGTCTTTTCTGTGTGAGCTTTCTCTGTTCCAGATTTTACAGAGTAGTTTTCAAGGTGTGTGATAGCAATCACCAAAAATGAGTTTATATTCTATGAAGCATATAATTTCTCACAGAATTCTAGGTTATTTAAAATTGGAGGGTCAACATCTGGTATTACTTCCACACGTTTGCCTCTTTGTGCTGCTGTCTCCAAGAATGTCATATTCCCTGCTGAGAGGAAGATAGTAAAAGATTTTCAGATAGAGAGGTCTTTTGTATAGCTGGTTGCAATTCACTGGATTTCAGGAGTATATATACCCTTTATTCCCTATCATTGTTGTATTGTATTATCTACATTGGAAAGAGTAAGTTTGATTTCAGTTTGAGATTAAGGTACCCGAAGTTCACTGTGTACCTGTAACCGTTTACCTGAGTAACGAGGCACGGCTCAGTTGCACACACATAGGCAGCCATCCGGTCCTATGCAGAAGTCCCTTATTGAACCCCACCAGGCCTCAAAGTATTGCTTCAACAGTATGTAGGTCTTCCACAGGTCCCTGCTGGCTCTGTGTAAGCCTTGTAGATACTCTCTGATGGTAGCAGATAACATATCTTTGGGTAGTTGATTGTTTCTCCTGCCAGCTGGTTGGCCTGATTACCTTTTAGCCTCTGTTGTCTATATTGTCCAGGATCTCTGTTGACTAATGGGATCTTAAGCATCACGTGCGTGTTTAAACATCTGTTTGCAACAAAAGACTGCGTGTAGACCTCTTAATAATGTGCATCCTGTGCTTGGTTCAGTTTTGAGACATAGCTACATATTAAAATTTGAGTTATGAGACCTGGCCAGGACTTCCAGGTGCACCTGGCAGACATGACGGTGAACCTGCTCTCTTCTGATGCAGCCCTTGAAGATCGAGGCATGTTAAATAGGTTTTCTTTATGTCAGTAGCTCAGTAGATCAAGTTCATTTAAACTAAACATTTGCGGCTAAACCCTGAGATATCATATGCCTCTAATACGATTTTTCATCCATACTACTGATTTTTAGGTTTGGACTATTTGGTGTAATGCCTTCCTACTCATTCTGAAGTGCTTACGTTTTTCAAAAAGGCATGAATCAAAGGAATGTATTTTTATTTATCCAGGACGCCAACTTCCTAACTGCTCTTGAGCTGGCAGTGAGATTTGGGAAGACACTTATTATACAGGAAATGGATGGAGTGGAGCCTGTACTTTACCCATTGCTAAGAAAAGATCTTATTGCTCAAGGTAAATCACCAAGATCTTTGCAAATGCTTGCTCAAAACTTTTGTAGTTTAGATCTATTTATATAAAACTTGATTTTTCTGAAAACATGAATAGCGTGTAGTTTTTTTCCTCTGTAGTATTAACCTGCTGCTAACACTTCAGTACATGAAAGATGTTGGAGGTACTTTCTTATTTAGTAAGTGGAAAAATATTGAAATGTATTTTAAAATGTTTTTTTTTTATTTTAGTTAAAGCAATATGTTTTTAATTGACCCTTAAAAAATTAAATTTTAAGTTAATTTCTAGTTATG
>VZTA01016084.1:0-10128 GCA_013398855.1 Mohoua ochrocephala | reverse complement strand
TTTTAATTGGAAACTTGGGCCTTAAATAAACCAGAAGTTACGCAACTGTTTGTGCAATTAGAAATCAGAGGTTTAGAATGTTGGTGTTCCTGCGTCCCTTGCATTTGTCTGAAACTAAAGGAGACACACAGGTCTGTTCCTGATGTGCCCTTGGAATGGGGAGGGTCATAGGGATCAGCAAAATGGTGGAATTTGGTGAAAGGAGTCCCTTAACCAATGCAAGAAAAGGGAAAAACCACAACATTTAGGTTTTGCAATATAATATCTCTGTTTTGGACTGATAATGTGTTCTATCTAACTGTCTGTATAACTGCTTTGGACTTAGTTGCTTTAATTTTTTTTTTTTTTTAATATAAAAAATTGTGATGAAAGTTTAACAAAAATAAATAGTAATTATGCAAGTATCTCAGCATGAATTTTGTTGAATTATGTTACATATTTTGAAATGATATTCGGAGAACTGAGTGAATTAAAAAATACAGCAATGTGTGCTTTAAATACTTTCTAAATGACAGTAATTAAAATAGATTTGCATTACCCTTTGTAATTGTATTTCTGCCTCAAGTGGTAATTCCTCAGCATGTACCACAGCCTATGCATGTAATTTACTGTATGAACTTTGGGTACTGAAAATAGCCCAAGACTCTTTTTCTGCTGTCATTTCATCTACTATTGAGATCTAATGATGTGTGAGGTAGCAGTAATTTTTTTAATGTAAGTACATGCTAAAAATAAATGCAAATACCATAGGATTCTTACATACATTTATCTCCAGTATAAGAAAGATCTGTTTAGGGAAAAGAAAGTGTTATTTTAAATGAGCCTTCCATTACAGATGTACTTGCTTGTTTATTCTCATGAAAAGAACACCACCAAAGTGGTGATTTCAGGGATCTGTGGGAGGTTAGGTGGAACACTGTAACAATTTTATTTTGCCCCTCTAGCTTCTGCTGAATTTTGGAAAGCTGATGAGATGCAGTATGAGAGATGACTATGTCTGCAGAGCTGTGAAGAAAGCAGATTAAATTCAAATATACTAGTTTGTTCAGGAAAATTGCTCATAACACTCAGACATCCTCTGTTGCTTGTTAATGAGCTATGTTAATGCCAGGTCTGTGCGGGTCCAAACTGGAGAGCTGTTATTGGAAAAGGAAGAATTGGTCACTATTTGAATCTTTTCCATCACTTTACAAGCAAGCATGCACTCCTTCTTTATTGTCAAAATGTGGCTGTCTGGGGCCTGTCTGCATTAGTTTGCTTGGGATGACTGTACATCTCTTCATTATTTGGAATGAAATGTTAAGAAAAATGTGAACGTATATACTGCAGTAAATTCGTCTTTGTACAGCTTCCATTTTCTGTTTGACATTTTTACAACATAGTCCTAAAATTTATTCTGATCTTTGGCATAGAAGCAAAATTGGTATGTGATTTTCATCTCCACCAGTGTTTTAGCATGAGATTTATATTTCTGTTCTGCAGTCAGGGCTAAAAATAGAGAAGCGCCTAAGTATGCCATCTTGGAAAGTTTTCTGGAATGGAAAGTTTCACTTTTCATCTTATAATTCTCTTCTTATTTCTTTTTCAGTATCGGAAGGCAAAATCTTACTCTAATCGTGTGATTGTCTGAGTCTATTCTTTTCTAACCCTGCTAGAATGGAAACCTGTTACAGAAGAGGGGTGAGGGGGGGCGTACATGTAGTTTTATTCTGTAACAGGCATATTGAGAAATATTAGGAGCATAAACACACCGAAACCATGACATCAGTTATTTAATAAATCACTTGTTTCTTTCATAATATGATTAAATTAAATGTATTTATAATAATAAAAATTTATGGGATGTTTCTTGATGGAATATTTTTCTTTCATTCTACTGTCTAGATATTCCAGCATCTTTAGTTTCATAGACTTGCTCTATAACAGTTATAATGGAAAATAATATCTTAATAGAATTATGATTTTACAGCAACATCAACCTTCTACAAATAAATAGATCCAGAGATGAAATCTAATGGGCTTGGATGAAATTTCAGGAAATATTGAGCCATCTTAGTTCACCAGTATATACTTATGGCTAGTATAGAGTGGTAGACCAATGTTTAAAGGTAAAGGAATATGTTTAAATTATGACGAGATTCTTACACATAAGGGGGATTCTTGAGGTCTTCTTCTGTGGTGTTTTGTCTCCTCGTCATGGTCTGAAGATTTCAAAAAGTTGTTAGTATTACTTTTACTTCAAGTGCATTTTTTGTCTTTTATGCTTTTTGTTCTGGGTAAGGATAGTTAAACTATTCAGGCGTATTAAACATTCTTACTATATAACTTTCCTACTAGTGCTATGTTATTACTTTTTTATCTCTAACAATGCAGGGTAGGATGTGTTCCTTAAATTTTTTGAATTCGTATTTTTTTCCAATCGATTTATAAATACATGTTGTAAGATATGTTTAGATCCATTGGTCATAAAGTATTACACAAATACCATTGTTTTCAGATAATTTTAGAATGTTCCAATCAGAGAGAGTGTAACATCTGTTTATTATTTACAGGACCCCGTTACGCTGTACAAATAGGTGAAAAAATGATAGATTATAATGAAGAGTTCCGTCTTTTTCTGTCGACAAGGAACCCAAATCCCTTCATTCCACCTGATGCTTCTTCAATTGTTACAGAAGTAAACTTTACCACGACAGCAAGTGGCTTAAGAGGACAGGTAGGCATTTAGAATAAAAGCAGTGTATGTGTAGTGAACACGCATAGCTGTATCCAGCATCTGGAATAAACCCTATGGTGCAGTTTGTGTTAATGGTTATGGAGGTATTTTCTAGCTCACAAATGTAAATAGTAAAAATTTTATGCACTTTGGAACCAAGGAGTGAGTCCAGTAGAGAAAATGAAAATGTTCTCATTGACTTCAGTTGCAACAGATTAATTGCTAAGCCTTTGCTTTCTGTTCAAGATGCATTTATGGTACCATGGAAACGTTTCTGTTACAGCTCTCCAGTGTCCTACTTAGAGAGTAATGCTGGTACCATCAAGATACTTTGTGTACGGAAAAAATGTAGTGAAACCAAAATACTGTGTATTTTATTTCCTTTAAAATGCTAGTAGCTTTTGAGGTTTTCTCTATGAAGTCTAGAAATCAAAATGTAACATACAATGGAAGACAAAAAAAGAAGAGAGATAAATTAAGGGAAGAAAATCTCCTCTTTATTTGGTATGAAACAAGTTTTTCTATACTAACAAGAGGCTTAGAATGGGGTAGATAAGATGTTGATAAGGAAGATGTAATTAAAAATGTGAAGCATTGATAACCATATGGATTTCTTCCTTCCTCTGGAGATAGAGAATTGGCATCATACGAATGTATCCATGAAAACTGACCCCTCTTTAAGTGCAAATGCAGAAAAAAACCCAACTTTGTTTTTGTTTTCTCTCTTTGTTTTTAGCTTTTGGCTTTAACAATTCAGCATGAAAAGCCTGATTTGGAAGAGCAGAAGACAAAATTGTTACAACAGGAAGAAGATAAGAAGATACAGTTGGCTAAGCTTGAGGATTCTCTTTTGGAGGTAAAACAAATTTACCTCTTCTATATCCGTTAGACCAGTAAGATAATGATCACATTGGCATGTGTTTGAATGAAGATGCTGGAAGTGTTGGAATAATGAGCCCTCGGGATTTTTGATTAGAGAAAATAAAGGCATTATTTGCCTGGACCTGTTGGAAGAGTAGAGTAGATAAAAATGTACATCTGTTATGAAACTCTAGTATTTCAATACATTAAGCATTTTCATAGTTAAATTTATGAATTTGGTGAGCTAGATTTAGGCTGATTTAGACTGATTAGAAATTTAATTAATTTTAGCACACCAAGAAGAGAAAACTTGATTAAAAATTAGACTATTTCATTTTGAAATTATGAGGTTTTTAAAAAGCCACATATTTAAGCTTGTGAATCATGTCAAAGGGTTCTTTCTCAAGTTGAGAAATGATCCTGTGTTGTGAAAACAATAAAGAATTCCCACTGCAAAATGGAAAGATTTCTGAGAGACATTTAAAATTTTAAACTTCCACAATTGTTTCTTATTAGCAATGAGCTGTAATATTCTTTACAGTTAACATTCTCTGTCTTGCATTTAAAATTAATATTCCTGATTTTCAGTTCATCTTTTTATTTTGTTGAAAGTACTTATGCTCAAAAACAGCTGTTCCCCTCTATAAAAAAAGGTAGCTTACAAAGAAGGAGCGTTTTAATTTTTTTGTCTGTATCTTGCCATGGATTTCACATAAATTATACTTGATGCTTGTAGGAATGGATTCTCAAATCCTCTGTCTTTCTGAAAGGTCAGAGGTGTAGGGAGATTGACCTGGTGCCTTAAAACCCTCAGTCTGCAGCTAAATAACAGAATTTTGCAGTATTGAGTGCAATGGATTAGCATAAGATAATAGTTTTTACAGATTGCACTGGCCATTTATTACACTGGCCCGCAAGAGAGCTGGAGAGAGACTTACTACTGGGACATGCAGTGACAGGACAAGGGAGGAATGGCTTTTAAACTGCAAGAGGGTAGGCTTAGATTAGATACTATGAAGAAATTCTCTGCTGTGAGGGTGGTAAGGCACCACTTCCTCTGGGAACGTCTGGGAACAGGTTTCCCAGAGAACTTGTGGATGCCTCATCCCTGGAAATGTTCAAGGCCCGTTTGGATGGAGCTTTGAGCAACTTGATGTAGTGAGTGGCATCCCTGCTCATGGCAGGGGGCTTGGAACTAGATGGTCCCTTCCTACCCAAACCATTTTATGATTCTATGATTAATAGCTCAGTTTTAGAATTTTGCACATAATTATCTGATGTGATTTGAATTTCCACATTTACAGTCCCTATTGAACTCCCTATTAATTCTCAAATACTAAGCTCAGCCCTTTTTTAAAACTCTGAAGGGGCAGATTTCTCTTACAGGAAGAGGGAAACTTGCTCTCTAATAAAATTCCGTGTCCAGGTTTGACCATTTTAATATCTTATTGTCTACCAGAAGCGGAGGGTTCAGAGATGCAACAAAAATTTCACTTTTTAGGACACACTTTTTCCATGATCTTGGAACTCAAAAGTCCTTTTCATTTGTCCGATCTGAGTTATCAAGTACAAAACTTAAAGTAGTTGATGCCTGATGCCTATCAGCTCTCTGCAACAAAAAGCATCCCGAGTACTAACAGCAAGGTTGATTTCAGTTTTGGAATTCTTGTTAGCACTGGAATCAGGATACTCTTTGACCCTGAAGAAAGAAACCTAAAGCTCAGTGGAAACTGGCAGGTGCTACGTGGACTCTGTCAACAAAGAAGTCAATGTTGGATGAGGTCTAGCTAAATTTAAGTTATTCTTATAGCAACGTTGCCATTCCATCTGAAGTACTGTACTGGTTTTTGTACTGGTGCTCTTGCTGTCTCATAGCTCGCAGTATGATTCCTCATAGATTAATTGGACTCTTTGAAAAAGCAGGTGATCTTGTCCTAAACTTGCTTCAGGTACAAAAATAAGTGCATTCTACTACTTTAAATGGTGTATCTCTGCCTCCAGATATGCTAAAATGCTGTCCTACAGGTGGTTGCTCAGAACTTGTTTGACTGACAGGCAGCCAATTTTCTATCTGACTAAAATAAATGTATTGATGGGTATTTACTGAAGGTTAGTAAAAACCCTTTAAATATAAGTGAATTATTCAAGCTTTTCCTACTAATTAGAAGTGAAATTAATTGCTTAATTGCTTAATTTAATGAGGAGAACTCAGGAAAACTGTGGGGTAATCTCAAGGATTTTGAAGTGATCTCTGATTATGAAACTTAAATTGTTGTAATGTGAATATTCATGTCAGTTGGAAATGAGAACTAGATTGTATAGGAGATATTGGAATGCTTTTGAAGGAAAATGAATTTATGAATGACTGTGTACAGGAAGTTGTTACAAGTAGCCAACGTCAGGTTAAATGAGAAGTTAAACACAAGAATACCCTAATCTGTATTTACCATGGGGATTTTAGTGCCTAAGACTCTGATCATAGAAATCATTCTCAAAAGCCTGCTGATAACCTGTGTTTCAGAATCTGGATTTTAGGAGTATGTTCTTGAGCTTTATTTTTCATACTTCAAAAAACATCTCAGTTTTTGGAGTAACCACCTGTTTTCTAGTACTCTTGAGATGCATTCAATGATTCAGAAATATGTACAAGTCAGAAAGATAGGCAGCTTCCAAAATGGTTACTTTACAGGATTTTTTTATTTTTAATGTAACTTAGATGACTTTCTTTTTTCCAGACACTTGCCACATCACAAGGCAATATACTAGAAAATAAGGATCTGATTGAATCTTTGAATCAAACCAAAGCAAGCAGTGCGCTCATCCAAGAATCACTGGCTGAATCTTTCAGACTTCAGAGTTTCCTTGATAAGGTAGAAGAATATTTTAATCTTTAAGTACTGTTTTTCTCCTGCTAAAAATAGTCATCTTTTATCTAGAGAAGATACATATATCCACAGGGTTATAAGATGAGTAACATATTAAATTAGTTTTTTTTGAGTAAATGATATTTGGTATATGCAAGTACATGCAGTATTTTCAGTGATTAAAATGCTTTGTGTTGGATATGCTGAATAGTTACACAATTTAAAGTCTACCAGTTTGAATTAAAGGAATTTTGGCAAGTCATGGGTTTTGACTTTATTTTTGCCATCCACTATTGCAAACATTATAATTCATATGGATGTTTTTGCTTAATATGCTCCTTGCTCTTGGAAAAGTTTAGATCATTGGTGATGCTATTCATCTGACATCCTCTTTTAGTGACAGGTTTCAGAGTTTTCTTCTGTGTTCTATTTGTTAGCTTTAAAATTTCCCATTGAATTTTGGGATGTATTCTGTGATGGGAAAAGACCTTCGTGCCCTAGGGATTAATTTCCAACATGTTCTTCATCATTTAAAGAATTTTTTGCTAAAAGTGTTTACTTCCAAGTTTGAAATCTAAAGACGGTGTTGAAGTCTGGAGTGCTGGTCCCTCAGTGTGAAGGCTTGGAAAGGACTCGGTTTTCTAAAGCAGTAGGAGTCATAGGAATGTTTTCTCGGTGGGATGAGTAAATGTTTATGCAGTAATCAGTAGGTGGCACTAATGCACCTGCTTTTTTCATGTGTGTGTTGTTTTTCTCCACAGGAGAGGGATGCCTATCTCCCTTTGGCTGAGAGTGCCAGCAAAATGTATTTCATTATCTCTGACTTGTCCAAAATTAATAATATGTACCGCTTTAGTTTGGCGGCGTTCCTGCGGCTTTTCCAAAGAGCTCTGCGAAGCGAGCAGGTATTTTCTCTTCTCCTGAAGCTGCTAATGCTGCCGAAGAATCCATCTGCTTTGATCCTTAGAATTTATTAGTTACTCTGGACATTTTTCTAAAAAAAAGCTCATGGTAACTGATGATGAAGTGTATAATAAGTAGTGATGCTGACCTGTTGTGCTTCAGATGTTCAGAATACAGGCACATGGACTTTTAAATTATCTTATGTTGTATATAAATCACAGAATTTCTGCACGTCTGAAAGCAAAGTAACTCTTCGTGATTTCAGGCTTGCTCTTTGTCTATGGTGAATTAGGAGAATGAAGGTTGATTATGACTTTACTGAAGGCTTTATTTAAATAAATTAATTATCTAAGATGCTAATAATGCTAATTTTATCAACAAGGGGTAGAATAAGAAAAGACCTATATTTCTACATGGTTCATTTATCCAAAGGAAGGTCAAAACTTTATCTGCTTTTGTACAGTTTGTAAGCATGCCTGCAGCCTGTCCTGTTTAAAATGTAATTTTTATTCTTCTGTGTTCTTAGGCCAGTATATTCTTATTGAAGCACAGAATGAATTTATCCCTTGTCGCCTCGCTCTTTAGATCTCAATACCCACGCCGAGTAATAGTGCATTTTCTTTTTATTCAGCATCTCCAAAATGCTTTGTATTTTTCTTTGTTTCCACTTAGAAAGTCATTCACCAACCTTTCATCATGTTTCCTTTGGATTCACCTTTAATCTGGCATCTGTGATTACAGTTCTCCGTCAGCTCCAGTCATTACTAGGAACACAGTTCTGGCTATGTGAACTTGCCCTCTTTAAAGTTCCTATTCTTTTCCGCAACATGAGGTTTTAACTTCTTGTTCTTACTCTCACACTCCTTCATAATTTTTCTTCTTCCTGCCTATAATCTTAAAAAGCTCAACTTCTGTTTTTGCTTTCATTGCTTGCTTTCTTTTTTCCTTGTCCTCTATCCAATTCTTCATTTTTGCCAAGTGATCTATTAGACATGGGAAAAGTATTAGGCAAACCAATTGCCCTCCTTAAGCTCATCATTCAATTTCCCAGCATGGTAGAAAGGAACTCATACTACCTGTAACATACCCAGTCCCTTTCTTCTCTTGTCCTATCTTTCAAATTTTTTCCTGTTAGAATTAGTCTTTCAGTCTGTGAGCTTTGAGGGACAGTGTACACTTATTGTTTTCTACAATGTTCATTTCAGTTGGGCCAAATTTGACCAGAAGTTTAATAACTACACTTAAGATCAACATACTTGTTTAGTAGTATTAAATGTAGTAAATCAATGCATAAGCAATATTTTATCATATGAAAACTGTGAGATTTCAATGATACTGATGTTAGGAGAAGAAACTGTTTTCTCGTTCCCGATGTATGTCACCTTATACCCAAAGTTGTATCATGTTCATAGTCAAAATATTCAATGCCAAAATACTTATTTCTTAATACTTCAGCATGAACTTCCCATTTAATCATCTACTCATTGATAGCTGCAGATGAATTTATTAATATGTTTTTAGAACCAGTGTCGCTTAGAGTCCAGATTATTTGTGTCATTTTGCTGAAATTTACAAAGCACATGAAAAGTTTTTTACTTCCACATGAATTTTTGAAATCTGAAATTTCTGTTTTAGGATTCAAGTAATACTGAGGAAAGAATCAAGTTGCTTATTGGCTCATTGAAACATACAGTGTATGAATATGTTTGTCGTTGTTTGTTTAAGGTAAGATTGGTTTTTTTCTGGCTTTTATACAGTGCACTAGGTTGGAAAGTATTCTTTCAGCAGTCAACACTTGAGCTACTTCAAATAAGCAATATTGTGTAATAGATGCAAAAAATGGCACTATCAATAGTTAACATGCTAGATGAGGAGGACTAAAAATCAGGATATGACCAAATTAATGTTGCAGATGCACATTTCTCCACAGAGCTCTACCTCTTTGCCTCATTCTGGCTTCAGAGTCAGTCCTGGGCTTCGCAGTATTCTGAGCACTCTTTTTGCATTTGCTCTTATTTCTTGCATTCCTAAACATAAGGTTTCGTGTGATTATTTGGAGGTTTTTTGTATTCTGATATGGGTTTTTTTTAAAAGAAACAAAAGTGGTTTTGGTCGGTTGATGGTTGGACTTGGTTATTTTAAAGTTCTCTTCCAGCCTAGATGGTTCTATGTTTCTAAATGTCTTACATTGTGATATTCTCCTTTTTCTTTTCACAGCCTGTCCCAAATGCCTACCTGCTACCTTGTTTGTTTCTATCTGTTCCTTGTTCTTTCTCCATATAATGTTCTTAGTATATATCTTCTTTATTTCAGTCAAGTGTCTTTTCACTTCTTGCTTTCTTGCTGAAAACCCAGGGAAGATATGCCTTTCATTTTCAGTTTTGATTTGTACTTTCACATGGAACTGTCTTAACAAGAGGTGTTTGTCTCATAGTACCAGGCTGAAGAATGCATAGGAGTTCTGCATATATGATTTGAGCAGTACAAATCACTAAGTCATTCAATCTTGAGAATATGGAAGGCAACTATTTTTACATGTAAGAAAAGAGTAGAGAGTTCAAATTCAAGACAGAAAGAGTTTTCTAGTAGGAAAGATTTTAGCTGCGATCAGATTGGAGTTTAGAAAATACCGAAAGTGTGTTACTGTACGGCTTCAAACTAATGGTCCATCCAGCTTACTGTTGTGTTGTAATAATAAAGAGAACAAGTAAACTCTGCACACCATCAGCAATTCACTGCTAATTCTTCCTTTTATTCATGAAAATTTTTAAAGACTGCTGTGAC
>VZTA01016080.1:0-11443 GCA_013398855.1 Mohoua ochrocephala | reverse complement strand
CAAACCATGCCATGATTTTATGACTGGGCTTAGGCAAGGGGGTGGCATCGTCCCTGCTTGGGGCTGTGGGTGAGTGCAGGGAGTCCCAGCGAGTGACATCGTCCCTCCCGCGCCCCCAGGGACCACAGGGCACCCGCCACAAACCCCCGCTCCCACCCTCTCCCTTTCTTCCCTCCTTTAAAAGTAATTTAAAGTAACTCGTTAAGAGCCGCCTATAAATAACTCCGCTAAAAAAAACCAATCTAGTTTCTGTATTCTGGGTCACTGGAGCCAAGTTTAACACGCAAATGTTCCCATTCCCAAATCCACGGCAAGGAGACCTTTTAAGGTGCTGTGGCTGAAACGGGGAGCATCAATCACACGGATCAGGAGCTTGGGCACAGGGTTTGGGAGATGTGGCAGCCTGCAGCCGCCCTCTGATCCCTGCAATCCCAACCCTCTGGATACGGAGGGAGAGAGGTCAGGGCAAGGGGGAGAACCAGCAACTCTTAATTAGAATGAAACCGAAACGTTGAGTTGGATTGGGAGCTGATTTCGTGGCGGGATTTTGTGTGAGAAACATCCTTGGGGTTGCCCAGCGAGGATCAAAACATCTCTGTGTTATCAGCTCCGATTTCAGCCCAGATCCACAACACAATTCCAGCCTGTCCCAGGCACTGTGGGAAAATTAACCCTGCCCCAAAAGCAGCACAGCGAGGTTAAAGACGTCCTGCTGTTGTGTAGGGTGGGGAGGTGATGCCCGGGACCGAGGTGGGCACGGCACAGGCACCCAGGCAGGGGGCACAGCTCGGGGGAAGCTGCCCCTTCCTGGATCCCCACAGCCCACCCTGGCTTCGTCCGTAATTCCGGAGGGATGGGAGGGAGAAGGGAAACATCTGGAGCCGGGTAACTCCTGGGACTTCTGGACTCATCTGCGCAGCTCATCCCGAGGGGACCTGGCCCCACATCCCCCTCCTGGGCAGGGAGGGGCATCCTGGCAGTCCTGGGAACCCAGCGCCAGAAACCACCACCATCAGAGAGGAAAAGCATCGGGAACAGGGCACGGACTGGGGCTGAAAGATTTTCGTGTCCTGGAGTCATCCCCTCCTCTCCCTGTGGGGTGGGAATCAGACTCACGGAAAGGTTTGGGCTGGAAGGGATCCCAAAGCTCACCCAGTGCCACCCCTGCCATGGGCAGGGACACCTTCCACTGTCCCAAGGTGCTCTAAACCCCGTCCAGCCTGGCCTTGGGCACTGCCAGGGATGCAGGGCCAGCCACAGCTGCTCTGGGAATTCCATCCCAACATCCCTCTGGCAGGGGGAAGCCATTCCCCCTTGCTCTAGCCCTACATGGCCTGGTTAAAAATCCCCCTCCAGCTTTTCCGTAGGAGACTCTGACTCCCCCCCTTCAGAGGGATAAAGGGGCTGGGATTCCCAGGGAATATCACACGGTTTGTTTGGGATTAACCTTTCCCCTGAGCTGTCTCCTCCAGGTGCTCTCCAGGTGCTCAGCCCAGATTATCCCAATTCACTCTCCTGACCCCCAGGAGCAGCTGAATCCCTCCCTCTTCCCAGCTGATCCCTGCTTCCCTCCCAGGCTGCCTTGTGCTTGAAACTCCACAAAAATCAGGAGCTGCAAAGTGCAGTTTTAAAAATAATCCCAGCAAATGGCAGGAAGGAGGAAAATCCTGGCGACGAATTCCGCCGGGGAAAGGTCTCCCCAGCGAGGTTAGGAGGGGGTGGCACCGGACACGCTTTGGGGGGTGTCATTCTTTATTTGGGGCCGGTTTGATGTCACCGCCAGCCCGAGGAGGAATTTTCTGCTGAGCAAAGGAGGAGCTGCCTCGCTGCTCCCAGGCTGGGGGGAGTCGGATTTGTAGGATCTCGATCGGGGAAGTTTCTTTCCTTCGACGCCACGAGCGCGCTGACAGCGTTTTGTGGAAGACAAGAGCGCTTCCCTCTCCCTGAATTTCCCGGTGTGGGCACCTGGAATGGCTCGGGATGAGCGGCAGGCACTTCCCATTCCCAATTTTCCAGTTTGGGGATAAAGCTGTTTGAGCCTTCGTTCAATGAACGCTTTACGGTGCCAGCCCCTGGAAATCCCTCCCTGCCGCCCTGTCCCCACACAAATCTGTTTCCTCATGAGGTCTAACACATCAGACATGGGATTTTTCCAAGTTTCCCCTTTTTTTTTTCCCCCCTACTGTGGATCCAACCCCTTTTAACCTCGTAGCAAACCCTTCCCACTTCTCATCATCCACAGGGAGCAGATTTCTGCTCAGCCCTGCACGGGGAGGACCCAGCTCTTGCTGTCCCAAACACAAATTTCACGGATCCCTTTCCCGAGCCCACATCAAACAGGTCCCTTCCTCAACGCCACGGGAAACTCGGGATTTATAGGAATTTTCAAGGGTGTGAACCCAAACCCTTGCAGAGGAAAGAATCCTTTTTACAGCTCTTTTATTCAGCGTAGAGGGGGTTTCGTAGGAACCTCATGGGGCTGATTCTGAGGCAGGAACGCATCACAAAAATCAGATTGTTATTCTTTTCCCCGTGCTGCTTTAAAGGCAGTTTGCTGATTACCACAAGCCACTAAATTGATTTGATTTTTCTATTTTGGCGCTGCTGTAACCCCATTCTAAAATGGGTTTCGTGTGCTGCCTCCTGCTAAATTGGAGAAGTTTTTTTGGGTCAGAGAAGGAGGAAAAGCAGGGAAGTCACAACCACCCTTAAAACACCACAAATTCCTAAATATGGGAACGTTTCTGCCAGCTGGGGCTTTACCCCATCCCCCTCACATCCAACCAGAGCTTCCCAAATTGTGTTTTTACCTGAAAAAACTGGGATTTGGGGGTTTTTTTCTTGAACTGATTCCCACACAGAGCTGAGCATTGTCCCTACCCAGGAGGGATTTGCCAGGGAAATGATGCTGGGATAAAGCAGGAAAGGGAAGGTTTCCTCTGAACACAAAGAATTCCCATTTCCTGAGAGGAAAAGGACCTCGCTGAGATCGGGGCACATTTCCTTTTCCTGCTGCAGCCCCTCTGGGAGTATCCCTGGGTTTTTCCATCCCGTGGGCAGGAAAAAGGCTGCCAGAGTTCACCTGGAATACGTGCTGCACCCCAACACCCCAAAAAATGAGCTCAGACCTCCAAAAATCAGATTCCCTCTGTGCCAGATTCCCTCTGTGCCAGATTCCCTCTGTGCCGGATTCCCTCTGTGCCAGACTCTCTTCACATCCTCTGGGCATTTTTATCCAGGAATTGTTTGGGTTTGTTTGTTTTTCCCCATTTCTCCTCTCCTATAAAAGTTTCCTGCCACACATCCCACGGAGGGATGTGGATCTTCCATCCCAAAGAATTCATGCCCAGCCTTGCAGGGAGCACGAGCTGAGTGCGAGAGCTGCGGTTTCCTCTTCCATGGCCTCCAGAGCCGGAAGATTCCCTGGATTCTCTCACACCTCTGAAATATTCCCTGCCCCAGGACCCAGCATCCTATGGATCAGCCTTGGGAATGAGGAAGAGGAGGAGGAGGAGGAGGGGGAAGAGCCCACGGCTGCCTCCATCCCTTGGCAGCACCATCCCAACCCCCTTCCCACTCCCCACAGCTCAGAACGGGCATCCCACCTTTTCCAAGGAAAAAATAAACTGCTTTTTCTGCCTTTGGGGAAAAGCCTGGATCTGTCCTGCAGGTGCCATGGTGACAGACACATTCCAGGATCAGGAAAGCAAACGGGGACTCGGGAATTGGTGTTTTAAGGGAAATTATATTTGGAACAACACAGGCTTGACATCTGTCACTGTTTCTCTCCCCTCATCCAGCCCGGCCCCAGCTCCTGCTGGGAATGCTGCTCCCACTTTCCAGGCTCTCCTGGAGGGGGATTTAACACATTCCTGCTGCCTTCCCAAGCCGGGCCAGCCTCCCACATCCTGCAGCCCGTGGGAGAAACCTCAGGAGCCCCAAGGTGCCACCAGCAGCTCCCAGGGATGAGCGCAGGAGGATGGATCCGTGACCTGTGGAGCAGAGCCATCCCTGCCCTTGTTTTCCCTGTTTTCCCAGCTGATGCCGAGCCCCAGATTCACTGTGCTGGCAGATTGGTGCCTCTCAAATGATTTCTGCAGGGGAGGGAAAAAAAAGGTCACATTTCAGCTGGAAATGGTGCTGGGAACAGGAATGTGTCACTCACCCAGGAGCGACAACTGTGATAAATGTAAATATTGGGAATGAATCCCTCCCTGGGAGGGTGGGGAGGCCCTGGCACAGGGTGCCCAGAGCAGCTGTGGCTGCCCCTGGATCCCTGGCAGTGCCCAAGGCCAGGCTGGATGGGGCTTGGAGCAGCCTGGGACAGTGGGAGGTGTCCCTGCCCGTGGCTAGGTGGGGGAATGGGATGGGATTTAAGGTCCCTTCCAACCCAAACCATTCTGGGATTCTGGGATTTGATGATTCTGGCATAAATATTCTGGCAGAGTGGAATATTCCACAGCTTTTTCATACAGAAAAGTTGCCTCCTCTTGAAAAATCCCGATAACATCCCGCAGTCCCTCTGCACTCCAATCATCCCCATCCCTGCCTTCGGGATCAGGAGCACTGGGATGCTGCGGCGCTCCAGGTTCCCCAGCCCTGCATCCCTGAGACTCCAGCAACGAACCAAACAGCACCCCCGAAATGCCAAATTGAGGCCATTTCATTTAAAAACAGCCCTGGCAGGGACTCACCTGCAGCCCTGAGGGGTGCAAGGACAGGATCCAGCCGGCTGCAGCCCCCTCTGGAATGCCACATCCTCCCTCGGGGAGCCGGGGGGCACAGGGCTGCCATGGCCCGGCGTTCCCAGCCACGGGCAGAACCCTGGCGGGCATGGCTTTTGTACCGCTGGGATTGGCAGCTTTAACTCTTTAAATTTAGCCAATTAAATTTAGCAAATTAATCCCTCGGCTCGATTTAGAGAGGGGATGAGGGGGAGGGAAATTCCAGCAGGGTTCTCGGCCACGGCACTGCCACCAAGGCTCTCCTGGGGGCACCGGAGGACAGAGGTGCAGGAGGAGGACAGAGGTGCAGGAGGAGGACGAGGACAGAGGTGCAGGAGGAGGACGAGGGCAGAGTCCCAAAAAGAATCCCTCTTAGGCCGTGCTTAGCCTTTTGGGGCTCTGGCAGCTCCCAGTTCTCCAGAGTGGGATTTGATGTTTGCTGGGATGGCTCCACCCGGCCAGAAGCTTCCCCCATGTCCTGAAACACCCAGGAAGTCCCCGTTGTCTCCTTTCCTCTGTAAAAACTGGAGGATGAAAGAGCTGCTCCTGCCCGGACTGGTTTTCCTCTGAAGTATTTGCTCCAGGAGGAATTACGGAATCATGGAATTGTTTGGATTGGAAGGGACATGGAAGTTCCTCCAGTTCCAATCCCCTGGGCAGGGGCACCTTCCCCTATCCCAGGCTGCTCCCAGCCCCTTCCAACCCGGCCGGGAACAATTCCAGGGATGGAGCTGCTTCCCCTGTGCCTGTCCCAGTCTGGAAGCACAGGAGGGGCAGTGAAATCCTTGGAGCAAACAAAAGGGATCCTCCTTATCTGTCCGGCAGCCTCTGGAATTCTGTGCAACCATCAAGGCCAGGGGGGAAAAAAAACCACCCCGTCCTTTAATAAACTGCTTAGGAAGGCACGTGGGTGAGGAATGCGAGCAGGGAAATAGCTGGAATATTTGGAATGCACGAATCCCCAGAGCCCTGCCGAATCTCAATATTTATGGTGCTTCCTCTCCATGCATTAACTCCCGAATCGCAGCGCCAGCACAGCAGCTCCTGCAGCCTTTCTCCCCCAAAATTCCTCCCCATCCTTTGGAATCAGCCCCTTGAGGACGTTTCAGGTTAATTAAGGAGCGCGTTAATCACCTCGGGGGCCTCTGGTTGTGTCTGGGAGGGGCTGAAGCCCAACCAAAGCGGGGAGGAGCGTGCTGAGCTCCGGCAGAATCCGGGAAGGTTGGTCCCACCTGCCTCAGCTGCAGCCGGGAATGTTCGGAGGGAAAATCAACATTCAGGAGTTCCTCCCAAGTTTTGTGGCCTCCTGGACGATCCGGCTCACTGCCTGATTTAGGGCTGAGGATTGTCAGTTTTCTGGGCCTGCAGATGTTCTATAGTGGATCCTTTCTCGTCCCAATCGGTTAAAGGAGAGGCACAGAAAAAGGTTTGGAAAAACGGAGTTTGGGTATTCCTCCCGTAATCCGCAATCTCAGGTTCCCCCAGATCCCCCTCCCCGGCAGCACCGTCTGAGCTCGGCTCAGGGGTTGAGTCAGGTCACAGATAATTAATCCCAGCCTAAAGCAGCCCAGGCTGGGGGCACAGAGCAAACCAGGAGAGGGGATGGTGCAATTCCGGCTGGAAAGGGAATTCCGCAGGCGCCCTTCCAAGGGTGGGATCAGATCCCAACAATCTGCTCGGTCACCGGTGAATTCTGAGCCAACAGCCGGTGCTGATTCCCGGTTCCTGTCAGGACAATTCTCCTTTGCTCTTTCTGTACCTCCAGGATCCCGTTCCCGTCAGGGGCAATTCTCCTTTGCAGTGTCGGTACCTCCAGGATCCCGTTCCCGTCGGGACAATTCTCCTTTGCAGTGTCGGTGCCTCCGGGATCCCATTCCCGTCAGGGCAATCCTCCTTTGCTCTTTCTGTACCTCTGGGATCCCCTTCCCGTCAGGGGCAATTTTCCTTTGCTCTTTCTGTACCTCTGGGATCCCGTTCCTGTCAGGACAATTCTCCTTTGCTCTTTCTGTACCTCTGGGATCCCATTCCCATCAGGGCAATTCTCCTTTGCTCTTTCTGTACCTCCGGGATCCCGTTCCCGTCAGGACAATTCTCCTTTGCTCTTTCTGTACCTCCGGGATCCCGTTCCCGTCGGGATGCGGCTCAGCTCTGCCCAAGGCTTTGCTTTTCCCGGATGATTTCTGATATCCTCCATCCAGCCCTTCCCAGGAGCCGTCTGACCGGCAGGGCTCGAGAATCAGGCTCAGGGCAAACTGTTCTCACTGGAACTTTGGGGTTTTTTCACTCTAAATCCCAGGGCCAGGCCCCAACTCCCTGCGCTGCCTTCTCCTCCTCAGTTTTCCTCCCATTTCCCCGCCAGAGGCGGAGCTGGGTGTGTGGGATGGGCCCTGGGATGCCCACGGCCTTCCCTGGGTTTCCCTGGCTCCCCTCCTGCTCTGGGGGATGAAAAGGTTGGATTTAATGGGCTGGGAGGGCTTCTCCAACCTTCATGGTTCTGGGATTCCTTTTCCTGAATGATTCTGGGATTCCTTTTCCTTCATGGTTCTGGGATTCTTTTTCCTGAATGATTCTGGGATTCCTTTTCCTTCATGGTTCTGGGATTCTTTTTCCTTCATGGTTCTGGGATTCCTTTTCCTTCATGGTTCTGGGATTCTTTTTCCTGAATGATTCTGGGATTCCTTTTCCTTAATGATTCTGGGATTCCAAGAGCTGGTTTTGGGAAGGTATCACTGAGACCCCTGACCCATTTCTGGTGACCTCCCCGAGCATTTCCCCTCAGTTATCCCCCAAATCTGGCTTGGGGTGTTGTGCCCATGGAATAGCCCCAAAGTCACGGAATTCCAGGACCACTGAGGTTGGAAAAGATCTCCAAGATCATCGAGTCCAGCCTGTGCCCCATTCCTGCTTTGTCCCCAGCCCAGAACTCTGAGTGCCACCTCCAGGCCTTCCTTGGACACCTCCAGGGATGGGGACTCCAAACCTCTCTGGGCAGCCCCTGCCAAGGCCTGGGCACCCTTTCCTTGAGGAAATGTTCCCAATATCCACCCTGAGCCTCCCCTGGCCCAGCCTGAGGCCGTTCTCTCTCCTCCTGTCCCTGTTCCCTGGGAGTAGAGCCCGACTCCTGATGCCTCAGGTTTAACTTTTCTATTTTCCAAGCCCTGCCCTGCCTGGTGTGTGACTCTGCAGTTCCTTGTGCCCTGGGAGCTGCTGTTCTCTCCTGCTGCTCACACACAACAAACCTCTGCAGGTTCCCACTCCAAGGACACCGGGCCCCAAATGTGTCAACTCAAAGCCTCTCAAGGGGGTCAAACTCGGGGTAATTCCATCATGGACTGAGGTGATCATTGGAGAATGAACCCTGAGATGCAAATGAACCCAACTTATCAAAGGGTGAAGAACCCGTGAGCCAGGGTCCATCTGGGGTGGAGCCTCTGCACTGCCCAGGGTGAGCCTTTGAAGGCCTTCAAATAAATCCCTCCTTTTATTCTCTTATTCTTGTTTAGTCTCTGTGGTTTAGGTGGCCACTTAAGGCATCCCCCGCCATCCCCAGCTGCCCCCTCCTGTCAGGGACTTGTGCAGAGCCACAAGGTCCCCCCCGATCCCCCTTTTCTCCAGGCTGAGCCCCTTTCCCAGCTGCTCCTCCCAGGATTTAGTCCCTGAGGAAGCCGGAGGAGCAGCACAGGAGCCCGAGGAGCAGCACAGGGTGGCAGAAGCGCAGCTGCACGGGCACAGATCCCTCTCAGGCACTCCAGAATCGCTCTCCAAAAGGAACGAGCGTGGAACAGCCACCTGGGATGGGGGAATTGCTGTGGGAAGCTTCCCTCCCCCATCCCTTGGGATGCAGATTGCAGGAAGGGAAAGGCTGGAATGCCATCCCTGTCATCACCCTGCACACTCTGCACTATCCAAAGGCTCTTCCCTGGCTTTTCCCTGCTTGGTTTTCCCAAACACGTCGAGGAGCTGATGGATGGAGTTTTAGGAACGTGGTCACCCGGCCCGGGGAAGTATTTTTATACTCATTTATATTCCAGGAAAGAAACACAACTTCAAAAAAAAACCCCAAACTCCTTTATGAGCCGCAATTCCAGGGAAAAGAGAATCTGTGACCGCAGCAAATGGAGCAGCGAGGAAGGAGCTCCGCTCCCTGATGAGGAATTGTGCTAAGCCTGCAACAGATGCAGCTCTTGATGTTTGTTTTCTGCATAAATCTACATTTTCGGCTGAAAGCAACTGCTCAGCCTTTGTCTCCCTCCGTTCCCTCCCTCGCTGCTCTTTTCAGCTCCGTGCCTCGCACAAACGGCTCCGCTTTGGGCTCTTCCAGCCCCAAAATCCCCACCAGAGAGGCTTCGGCCACGGAATAACTTTACTGCGGGCCTGGTGGAGCTCGGGATGTTCCTTTTTCCGTGGTTAGCAATTCCCACCAACAGGGATAAGGCCCGGGAGCAGCTTTCCGGGGGAATAAAACTCGGTTTTATAAACCGGGTTTATAAAAGCTGTGGGATCGTGCAATGATCCCACATGGCATGGAAGGAAAAGCCCAAAGGCAGCTCCCCAAACCCACACAGATATATTAGATGGATATATAAATAATATGAGATATATAAATAATATAAATAATAGTTGCTTCTAACCCCAGCCATTCCATGACTCTTTCCATGACTCCCTGGTTCCTGGCTCATGTTGCAGCCAGGGCTTTGGGAATGGCCTCGTGCTGCCGGATTTTCCATTCCAGGGCCTAAAGGGGCTCCAGGAGAGCTGGAGAGGGACTGGGGACAAGGGATGGAGGGACAGGACCCAGGGAATGGCTTCCCAGTGCCAGAGGGCAGGGCTGGATGGGATACTGGGAAGGAATTGTTCCCTGGGAGGGTGGGATGGATTTCCCCGAGGATGCCCCTGGATCCCTGGCAGTGTCCAAGGCCAGGCTGGAGCACCCTGGGAGAGTGGAAAGTGTCATGGAAACACAAAGATCATCCAAGAAAAAAAACCCTGGGAATATTTCTAGCAGCCAGCAAATGGCAGGAAGCTCAAAAACGGGGATTGGCTTCCAAGCCCCAATCCTTGACATTTGTCCATCAGCCTCTCCTCGTTTCCACAGGCTCTGTGGATGGTGGGAAAAGGCAGGAAAAACTCCCCCATTTCCCGAGTCAAACCATAAATGAAGCAATCCCAGGCAAACATTCCAACCCTTCCAACCTTTCCAACCCTTCCAACCCTTCCAACCCTTCCAACCCTTCCAACCCTTCCAACCCTTCCAACCCTTCCAACCCTTCCAACCTTTCCAACCCTTCCAACCCTTCCCACCCTTCCAACCCTTCATTCCATCCTGCCCGGTGCCTTTTAAATCCTCCCTCGTCATAATTCACTCTTCTCTAATAAAGCTTGGAAATCTCATCCCCACCGGGGGTTATTCCCTTAAATAACCTCTCCTGACTTTTCCAGTTCTCTTTCTTAATGGAACCAGAAGGGAGCTGTGAACGTTCTGCATCCTGACAGGGAATCTGGGCTGACACTCGGAGCGGGAGAATCCCCAGAGAGGCGTCCTCGGCGCCCTCCTCGAGCCTTTCTTTAGGTAAATTTGGGATTTTTTCATGGATCAGCAGCAGAAAAACGGACACAAAGCACTCCCTGCGAGTCTCCTCCAGGTAAAAAGAAATATTATAATAAAAATGTGTTTCTTTTCCATCGTTTTTTCCCATTGGAGTTCCTCAGGGATGTGTTAATCCGCAGGGAATTCCTCTCAGGAAGAGCCATAAGGCAAAAAAATTCCTTCGAGGTTTAAAGAAAAAAAAAGGTGGGGAACGTTCAAGCAGGAATTTTTTATTTTCAAGGATTAAATTCTGCCCGGCTCAAACAAAACCAAGGAAAAGAAATCCCAGAGAAAAGGAAATAAATCCCAGAATTCGGCATTCTGGGTCCATCTGCTGTTGGAAATATGGAAAGATCTTTGGGATATTTTGGGTGTAAAGTCCCTCCAGCAGGGGCAGAGGGTGGGGAACGCTCCTGAGCAAAGCTGGAGTGAAAACCACACGGAGACAATGGAGGGAACTGCAAAAAATGGGGTGGAAATATCGAAAAGGGGAAAGAAAACCCAAAAAAATCAGTGGGTGTGGAGGCACAGAAGGCAAGAATCGGAGGGAAAAGCCCAAAAAAATGAGATTGAAGGGAAGAAATTGAGCAGAGAGGAGAAAAGGACTGGGAAAGGTCCATGGAGGAGCAGAGTGACAGGGAAAAATACACCAAAAAGTGGGGAAAATGCACCAAATAGTGGGAAAAATGCACCAAAAAGGTGAAAAAATACAACACTCAGTTAAAAACCCGAAGTTATTTCCCAGCTGGGCACTGGTGGAGCCTGAGCAGGGGCAGGATCAGCCTCATTCCCTGTCCCCGAGTCCCTGCTTGGAAAAAACCAGATTCCAGAGCGAGTGAGGCCGTTAATTATTAATTAGCAGGGGGGGAATTAAAATGGAACGAAACCTTGGATAATTTAAAATAAACCTAAAGCAGAGCTGAGCTGCAGAGGGGGAGGGAGGGTTTGGGAAAAGCTGGGAAGAGCCGCTCCGGAGGGATAAATAATTCACAGGGCTTTTCATTTATTCAGCTTTCTTTACTTTCCTAATGTTCCAGGGAGGGAGGGAGGGAGGGAAGGATGGGGATGAGCGGCTCAGGCGGGAGGAGAGGGAATGTGGCGAGCCCAGCAACCCCTCTCCTGCAATTCCAGC
>VZTA01016075.1:0-14394 GCA_013398855.1 Mohoua ochrocephala | reverse complement strand
TGCTCATGCTAAGACTAGTGTCTAGTGAGAATCTGTCATAGCAGTGTTCCCCATCATTTGATGCTCCCTCTTCTATTGGCTCCCAAATGTTGATTTCTATAGGGCCTATGTTCTTCACTACACGTCTCAAGGCCTTCTTCCTCTCTTCTTCGGCAGCCTGTATAACAACAGACATCATTTCTTCATTTTCAGGGCCTACTGAAAGAAAGAAAATCAATTTTTCAGTCTTAATTTTCAGTTTTGAGTTAGTCTCTCAAGACATGAATCAGATTTCAACTAAAATCATAAATTAGAGTAATTTATAAATTTAACAAGAAACTGTGATAAAGTGAAGAAACACCAACATTTTGAAAACCGTAATACTCTGTGATTGGCATAGACATACCAGAAAGAAAATACAGAACTTGTCACAAAACCCAAAGCTGTCTAACTGAAAACTACAATAATTGTTTTGCATGGGGTATGAAATAAAGTATTGTCACAAATTAGTAAGCAGGATAAAACAGAAAGTTTGTTTAAAATTTCCTTGAGAGGGATGAACATTACCTTTAACAATACTGTGACTGAGTCGCTGCTGAAGTCCATGATATTTATCTCTTAGTGGAACTCTTATATCTTCAGGATTAGGAAATGCTTTTACAAAAATCTCTGCCACCTACACAAAAAAAAAGAGCATCTTTTCCAGTAGCTAACATACAAGTAAGGTGTCTTTTCACACAGAACTTACACCACTAGAAAATCTAACTAGTAGCTTTTCCAAGGAGGAGAAATATTTGTGATAATCTCTATTGCTTTTATTTTAGTTTCAAGGTCTTTTACCTTTTTTACTGGTGGCAATTCTCCAAGCAGACTCAAAATTACATCTTGAACTAATTCTTCAGCATTCATGAACCTGCAGAAAGGAAGCATTCGACAAGCCCACTCCACTGCATGCAGACAATGCTCAACTGTGGAGGCATCATATCCATTCTTATTCAGATCCTAAAAAAACACCAGAAGCATGAATTGGTACGAACAATATATTTCAGCAAAATTATTCATACATTACAAATAGTAATGCTTCTTTCCTAGAAAATAAAAATCTCTAACTTATCTGCCAAACAGAGGAGTGTATGAGGGCAGGAGACAGATCAAGGTTGTAACGGATCACAATGTACATTAAAAAAAAAAAAGAGAAAAAAAGAAAGAGTTTTTAAAAACCAGTTTAGGAAATAATTCCATTAACACTCTGCTGAAGAGTCTGTTTGCAGCCAGAGTAAAATTTAAGGATTTGCCTTAAAGTAAAGTAAAAAATTCTACTTTGACTTCAGGTGATCATAAATTCTTTCTTGTGAGAAAGATAATTAAGCCTTGCAAGAGGCTTTTACGATGGATGAGTTTATTTTGAACATATTTTCTATCTCATTTGTCACAAAGTACAGAAAAAACAGCATATTCTACCATTTGAAACAGAGCAATTCTGTTTATCTGAAACTTGGTTTTTCTGGTGAAGAAAACTTTTGGACTTTTTACAGAATACATGACAAATATGCTAGTAGTTTCTTTCTTTTTCTTTCTGGACCTCTGACATCAATTGATGAGGGTATAAATACAGAAAACATGATTAAGTTTTAATTTTTTTTATTATTCTTTCTGAAAACCATGTGTATTTAGCACACCATAAACCCTGGTTTTGGTGTATTAAATATATATTATTGAGGAAATACCCAAAATATCTTGACCTAATGGGGGAAAAAAACAAACCAGAAAGTAAATTCTTAGGTCAGCGGGTCAACGAGTGTAGAAGCTATTGCTCTCCTGGCAGCTATTGTTCTTCTGAGTTAAATACCAAGCAAAAGCCCAACAGAAATATTGTCAGGAAGACAGAGTTCACATGCACAGTACTACTCTGTAGCATCAAGCACATGATTCACATTGCAAGCACTGTCCTCATTTTATTCTATTAAGCAAATGAAAGTTCTCACAGAAATATACAGACCTTTAGAATTCTTCTCATAGCTTCATGCAATTAAAATGTATCTTTACTATATTAGTAATCTAATTACCTTGACATTGTTAATATTTTCCCTTGCAGTTTGGTACCGTCTACTGCTGTCAGATAATTTTTCACGAACATGAAACAACCAACATAATGCACAGAATTCTCTGAACCAACCTACAATATAAACATGCAATATGGTGAGATTCTATTTAAATAAATTAAATAGAACAGCTTGAGATTTTTAGCTAAGAGAAAGGAATTAACATTACCAGTAGTTTAAAAAAAAATAAAAATTACTCATGCTTGATTTTTCAGTATTCCTCTGGAGCTACAGCTCTTTAGCCTCACTTAGTGTTCATGTTCTTTCACATCTGTCAGGTCCGTTAACATGACCCCCTCACCCCCAATCCAGAACAGCACATTTTAGAATACGAGTTTTGATAACTAACATAAAAGCTGGAAATGAAATGTGTTCCTGACACATTGCAATATGCTATTTCAAGCTAATAAGAGCCTATTTGCCACCCTTTCGCCATTTTCGCTGGTGTTCATTTCTCCAGCTCTAAGTTATTTTATGTTATTGCATACAGACCTAAAATTTTACAGGTAATGTCATCAAACTGATGGTGTCCGGAAGATGTAGATCCACAGAGAACAGTGTGGAAATTGCAGTAACGAAGCAAAGTCTCTGGGAAAGGACTCAGCAAAGGAAGAGAACCTTTCATTCGAATCTATAAAAATAGGTAAATAAACAATCAAAATGGAAATAAAAATCAGTTAACATTTTACACGTATCACTACTGAATGCACAGACTCTCAGTTATTAGCAGAATACTGCCAAGATCAGTAAAACTCCCTTAAGCTTGCTTTCCATTATCTTCAAATCACTACTCTGAAAATTCATTTAAAGGAATATGTCTAATATGAGCTATGGCACAAAAAATGCTTTTGTTTGAATGGTACTCATGATTACCATGAAATACAAGAGTAACAAAGTACAAGAAGAACTAAGACCACAATCAAGAAACCAGATTAATTCAACACAGTCCACGTTGCTGTCACCAAGGCTGACTAGCTTTGCCTCCAGTTTCAGTTGGTACGTCTGAGCAGCTCCCCATGCCAACATTAAGCATGTGACCACGCAAACAGAAGTAAATACTCGTCAGTCACACCAGTTCCTGATCTCAATCACTGCATTAATACTGGTGCAGGGGCATTGCAGGAAGAGAGACAGCCACACACACTCCGTTCTGTATCAACTCAACCTTCTTTAAGTACCTGTGTTACAATGACCTAAGGAAAGGCTGCTTTTACACAAAAACTTTTAATCAATTTATTCTGAACTTGCTTCTGTGTAAACAAATTGCACAAAAGTAAAATGAGATCTTACAAGTTCTGTGCACTGAGAAGACCCTTTTACCTGAAGTGAGCATTACCTTCTCTGTTACATATTCAACCCTAATTGATTTGGAGCATGTTTCCAGCTAACAGCTAACAGCTCCCAAATAAAGTCTGCTTTTTTCTTTCAAATGGAGAATAAATGAATTTGTATGTTACCAAGTAGGTATAGAAAGACACCCAAAAGGAAACACTTTATGAATTAGATACCCTATATCTTTAAGTTCTGGTTTCCTAAAAAAAATGAACATGGAGCGTAAAACCAGAAGATGACATGTACAAAACATGACATCAAAGCCCAGGTGAGACTGAATGTTTCTGCAGCTGCAAACCTGTCAGTAATATTTACAACTGATAATCAAGTTAAAAATATAAAGTTAAATGTTTACTTTCTGCATAACTTTTCTTGCCCACTTCAGTTGTCTAATGTACCACTGTGCTGCAGAGCAAGAACAACGAGCAGCCCGCAAGAGCAAGATAATTCGCTGAAGAACTCCTGACACCTTCTGACGGACTTCTTTCTCCATTTTTAAAAGAATGTCATCGCTGTCTTCCTGAAAATGCAAAGACAAACAAACCCCAGAATTAGACAGGACATAAAATTAAATGTTGTTTCTGGTCCTAATCCCTTCTTCTTTACAGCATAGATCCCTTACGGAAAAAACACAAACGCACACATATTTTCTTACCACTGCTGTGCTACTTAAGCAAACGAGCAGACATGGAAGAAAACAGAAAAATGAACTGAAAGGAACCAGAATAAAGCTCATAAAGGTTCATAAATACATTCAAACAAACACACAGGAACCACACTTACTTCACTGAGGGAAGCTGGCTGAGGACAGTACAATGGTGGTGCTGGAAGATAAAGCCCAACTGGAACCAAACCATAAAACTTTCTGCAAAGATCCTTGGCAGAATCCATCAAAAGCTGAAATGTCTCTGAGAGAATATCAACATCTGCCATAACAGCTGCTTTTAGTAGTTCCTGTATTGAACTGTAAAGAACATCTGCATCTTCCTCTTCAATGGGATCTATAAAATATTAAGCCCAGAAGCTGATAAATTAATTGAATCAGTACATGGATCTCCATTCTGACATCATGAGGTTGTGTTGCCTGAATTTGCATTCATATATTACAATGATAGACTTCATCTACTTGCTTTAAGGTAAGATCTCATACATTTAAAAATAGTATTCAATTATTAAGTTTTGCCTCATTACCATGGAGGCTATTGCCTTTCTAGGTAGAGAACTGAACGTTTTAGCCAGGCATTTGCTTGGCATAACATTCTGGCAGATGATTCTTACCAAGAAGGCATAAACTAGGTACACTGTTAATGACTGAAGCAACTCTTGTATCAGTAAGTACATCCACCTGCTGACAAGAACTTGAAATGTTTTCAAAGAGACAAAAAGAGAGTAAAAACTATAGATTGTGCCAGTAACCTTTCTGTAAAATATAAGCGAGGACAGATTGATCTAGCTAATGGTGTGAATTTCAGCAGCAAAGTATTAAGTTAGGACCTTACAGTACTTGTAGGGACCAATGAAGACCTGGCCAACAGCCAGAGAGGTATCTGAGAGACCTGCTTGTGTGTCTTCATGTCTCTAAGAGCAAGACAAGGGGAGAGCAAGGGAGTCACGACCACATTGCAGAAATAGAGTGTGTACGTAGCTAAGTGTGTGTCAGGCACCTGGACAGGCTGTACACTCAAGGCCAGCTACTGTGGGGGTACATGGACAGTGTGTGTGTGGGAGAAGAGGGTGTCTGTGAGGGGGTCTGTTTGTCTGGGACAACAGACAGGGGCGGGGGCTTTGGGGGCTCATATACACAGACATGAGCAACCTGTGACACTCAGCCACTGGGTCTACTGGCCATCTACTCAGCTACTGGTCTTACTACTGGCCCAGCTACTGGAGGGATACACACTGTGCAAACAGGTACAGTGCAGACCTTCTATATGCAGACCTTCACCCTGATCAACAGGAGAGGGAAATGTGATAGGATTGTTGGTGCTGCCTGTGTTAGTGGTGAGCAGGTCTGTAGGGGTTCGTGTGTGGCCAGTTATATATAGATGCCGTGTATGCGTGCTTGTGTATGTGCCTACTGGGAACACAACCTTGCCAGCTGCTGGATCTGGGAACTCACTTTAACAGACAGGAAAAGCCAAAACTAAACACCTTCTTGTAGCTAATTTCAAGTGTGATGACACTGCCCATACTGTTAATACATTAAATTTTTGTTTGTTTGTTTTAATGAAGTTTTCTTCCAAACAAGTTAATATCAAATATAGTCAAATAAGGGTTTGGACAATACAAATACAGAAGACAAGATTGATAATACACTCCATTATTGGAATGATCAAAGACAAAACACACAATTTAAAGAAATTAAAGTGGTTGAATACATTATAACACTAAAACACACACTGAAGAAGACAAAGCAATTGTTTCTTTGTCAGACAGAGTATAATACATCCTGAGTATGTTGTCAAATAACATGAAAAATAACTACAATTATTTTTCATTTTAAGTACCTGTGAACTTCTTGTAATTAATATGCCCTGATGGTTCAGAAGTTACTGGCTGTCCTAACAAAGACTGTAACTTTTCCTGAAAAGTCTGCATTGGTAATAAGCTTAATGGCAGGTGACACTCCGTTTTTTTCACTCTGAAAGTATAACAAGAAACTTCTCATGAATAACAAACGAATATCCATAATAATCCATTGAAAGTCTGTTAAATGAATACCTATGCCAAAATAATTAATCATATAACACCTGAAGTCCTACACCTACTAGGAGTCTGGGAACATGAATTTCTGAGGCAATATATATGGCTTGTCACAATAAACTTCATGCAAATAACTATACAACAAAATATAGTATACTAATTCCAAGGGTAAATTTACCTTGAGAGCTCATCAGAGTTCTGACAATACAGCTGGCAGGCCAGACCGATTGAAACAGAGAGTTTCCAGTCCCCAAGTGTGTGTGCTAACCACACAGCCTCTGGAATGAGTCCGCCAATAAAGAACAAATCAAGAGCATATTCAGCTGTCCACACAGATGAAAGATTCTGGTCCCTGACAGCTCTGGTAACCAAATGGTGTTGCAGTGGAATGACACGAGGAGATAAGTCTGTGACACGAAAAACACATTTTGAAGTTTACGAAAATCCGCATGCTGTCAGATGAATAATCTAGAATTCATTTGTTCACATTGCTTGTGGATTCATTTCAGTGTACTACTGCTTTTATTATTAATGAACTTTTATTAGAGGCACACTATGGAAGTTTATCTGCAGCAAGCAGCTCATGCAATGGTATAACAGTGTGTTCAGAATAGGCTATTTTTCTACTTAATAATGTGGGATATGCAAACAAGTGCAAAACTTGTGGGGTTTTTTTTACTTCAAAGACTTAATCACGCTGATGGACCATTTGCAAATATTCTTCAAATCTGTAGGACATGCCAGAGGGTACACCTGAGATAAATGGAAATTCCTAGAGTTTTCCTAGTGTACCCACATTGTTTGTACTCATTGTGCTACTTACTGAAGAAGAGAGAACGGTAAAATGCATTTTTGAGAAAGAACAGTACATAATATTCTGTGATTCTGTGATTTCAGGAGAGTGTAGAGACAAACTTCAGACAAATTTAGTATCTCCTTCTTTGCTTAGATTTAGATTTGTTTTTCGAGGTTTTGCTTCCTCGTTCTCCTGGAGAGGTGCTGATCAACATGAATTCTAAGGAGTTATTTGCTTCTCTCACAGTTTCTGTTTTGCTCAGACAATTGCATTACTTAGGAGATATTCACACTAATCCAGCTTGCGCAACGTAATTTTACCACGATTTTCTCATCACATACATCAATCTTTGCCTAATCAAGTATTAAAATCAAGGTTTTATTTTGTAGCTTTTATCTTAAAAGCTGTCCAAATAAAGCATCCAAAAGACCATGAAGAAAGAAGTAGATACCAGTGCATGCTGTAGTACAGAAACATTATAAATACTCAACGTATTCAAATACACTACAGAAAGCATAATCGATCAAAAGAAGTTAAAATTGTAGAAACATATGTGGCATTATAATATTAACTTACTGGTAGAGTACTTAAAATACTTCCAAACAAATCTTTATTCCCACAAACATTTGAAAAAGTAGCTCTGAAAATAAAAATTTCCTCACAAAGGAAATCTTTAAATGGAATCTTGCTGAAACCACTCACTGCGATAAACAGTAATTCTCAGAAAAAAGCTGAGAAGCAGGACTTAAACTAACAAGTACTGCTTGGCTTCAACATCAAAGCAACTTGACATTCTCACTTGCTTTGACAATATGGTGTCTGAAGCATTTTGGCTTCCAAGAGCTTGACTGTTAGATAAGCAAAAAATGCTTTCCTCTGGCTTTTCAGTTGGGGTCACACCGAATCACAGATCCAATTCAACTACTTGTTAAGCACTGCTGTTATCTCACTTCTGGGAGGATCAAAGTCAGTCAGAGCCAGATCTTTAGTCAAAATTGTGACAAAAGATGATAAAAAGGCTAATGCCTTCCCTTCCACAGTCTTTAATAGAAAGACCAGTTTTCTGAATAACAAGCCCTCTGAGGCTGGAAGACAGGGATGGGGAACGGAATGAAGACCCCAATCCAAGGGAAAGTGGTCAACAGCCTGACACACCACTTAGACACACACAATTCTATTGGGCTGGATGGGATCCACCAAAGGGTACTGAGGGAGCTGGAGGAAGTACTCAATGAGCCAGCTTCCATCATTACCAACAGTCCTGGCTCACCAGGGAGGTTCCAGCTGACTGGAGGTTGGCAAAAGACACACCCATCAACAAGAAGAGCTGGAAGAAGAGTCTGGAGAACTACAGACCTGTCAGCCTGACTGTGGGGCAGGGGAAAGTCATGGATCATCTTGAGAGCCATCATGAGACATGTACAGGACAACTAGGATCAGGCCCAGCCAGTAGGGATGTAAGGAAGGCAGCTCCTGCTTGACCATCTGATCTTTTATGACTGGGTGCAGGAAGGCTCTGCAGAGGGTTCTGTATTGACGAGCCAAGGACAATTGTATGGTATTCGACAAGGCCAAGTGTCAGGTCCAGCACCTGGGTCCCAACAACCCCTGGTTACACCACAGGCTGGGGGAAAAGAGCCTGGAAAGTTGTCCAGTGGAAAAGGACCTGGGCGTGCTGCTTGACAGCGGCTGAACATGAGCCAGTGTGTAGCCAGAAGGCCAAGGAGGCTGGGCCATTCTGGCCTGTATTAGGAATAGTGTGGTCAGCAGGATCAGGGCAGTGATTGTCCCTCTGTACTCAGCAGTGGTGAGGCCAGCTTGAATGCTGGGTTCAGTTCTGGGACCCTCAGTACAAGACAGACGTACTGAAGTGATGGAGAGTGTCCAGAGAAGGGCAACAAGGTTGGTGAAGGGTCTAGAGCACAAGTCCTGTAAGGAACAGCTGAGAGAGCTGGGGATGTTTGGCCTGGAGAAGAGGAGGCTCAGGGGAGACCTTATCACTCTCTACAACTCCTTGAAAGCAGGCAGGCTGTAGCCAGGTCGGGATCCATCTTGTCCCCCAAGTGCCAAGCGACAGAAGAGGAAATGGCTTCAAGTTATGCCAGGGGACGTTTAGATTGGAGATCAGGAAAAACTGCTTCTCTGCAACGGCTGTCAAGCATTGGACCTGGCTGCCTGGGGAAGTAGGCTGAGTCTCCATTCCAGCAGGTACTTAAAAGATGTGTAGATGTGGTGTTTAGGGACATGGTTTAGCAGTGGGCTTGGCAATGTTAACGGCTGGACACAATGATCTTACAGGTGTTCTCCAACCTAAATGATCTTATCTGCTGCAACAAAAATTTTATCAGTTACACTTTTTTTTCTGTCTCCTACTCCATTGAAAAGCTGACTTGATCATCAAGTTAAAGTGTAACAGACATCATTGACACACATGAGAAAAACTGTAAGATTTAAGCAACTAAAACTGCTTGCAAAAAAAAATACCTTGTTTGATGTGAAGTGGACGAAGGATGTCAACACTATGTGGGGGAAAGATATAGAGCAGCTGCTTCGTGAAATAAGCAGCCATGAATCGTGCCATGGATCGAATCACAGCCATGGCAGTATCAGTATGGATGCTGGTTACCATCCATAGTTCATGCTGAAAATACTTGGTATCTAAAAAAAAAAATCAAAGTATAACATTATGAGAAAAATTATTCTGAATTTGAATGCTAGAATTATTTAATCACAGGTTATAAAACACTCTTTTAAAATGAGCAAACTTACTTAATCCCTTGACAAGCTTTCAGAACTTACAGAGCTTAATCTTTTACGCTAATTACATATAATACTAATATTAGAAGACTTTTATACTAGGTTTTTAATGACTGGAGATGGACCTCTAGTATCTAAATTTAGACCAGCACTGAGTCAAAAAAACACTAGTTCAAACTTGGAAATCAGATTTCACTTAGATTTAGACTTTGTAAAAAACAAAAAAAAAATTTACAAGCATCTACAAAAACATCCTACTGTCAAATTAGGACTAGTGACCAAACTAAAATATGCTATTTTTTCGTGTTGCATCATAAAAAATGTTAAATTAATATACGATCAAATCACATTATTTCCCTCTTATTTTTCTTATCCAAAGTCTTTCCTTGAGAGGATTTGAGTCTAAAATTATTTAGCAGGTCACCAGAAGATAGTGAGAGTTGTCTAAACACATATTCCAACAAGCGCAGCTGAAATACCGTCTGAGGATCAGAAAAAGGTCTTTAAAGTCACTGAAAATAGTGTAAAAAGAAAACCATCAAAAGCTGTCTTAAGCTTTTGATTAAGCAAGTGTGCATGTGAGGGCAGAGAAATTAGACACTAGGTTATTCAAACAGTGTCAACATACCTTATCGCACTTTTAGGCAATATAAACATACCAGAAAATTTTTCCATCTGACTTGTGGAGAGCTGTGATCGCCTTAGAATCTCTCTTACCAGATGATCACAGAGTCCCTGAGCTTCACACATGTTATACTGATACAGGTGACAAAACAATATTGCAAGATAGTATCTACGCTGAAGAAAACATGCTCTTTTTCCTCCTGCATTAAAAGATTAAAAAAAGGCAGAAGTCCAACTGGAAAAAAAACCAAAACCACAAAAACAGATGCAGCAAGTAAAAGTACTAGTTCTTTCCACTCCAGAAACATATTTACATAAACATACACTTTGAGGAGTAGAAATCAGGAGCAGTTATTTTAGGGTATGATCCTTCTATACAACCTGTAAGTCCCTAGTAAGTTAATGCTCATCCACAACATTTTTACTTCTAGAGATATGGCAGTTTTCAAAACAATACTATGCATAACTGTTAAGACAAAGATAGGAGAGCTTAAGGAAGCCTAGCCTTCAAAGAAAGAATGCCTAAACCACAGTAGAGTTACTTCGACATCAGCCAAGCTTCCAATATTCTGAAGGTTTTTCCTCAATGACGTATTCCTCATTCTAAGAACCAGCAGAAAATTTTCTCATGATGCCTGGAAAGAGACTGTGGTATATCTGTTTCAAATCAACTCTTACGAAAACTCCTGACACAAGTTTTATTTTGTTACTTTCCAAACACTAATTCTTTTAATTTTACAGCTACTAAAGGAATTGATTTTTGTTCATCTGTTTTTCATCATCTCTTTCTTGCTCACAGATAATATTTAGAGCTTTTCTGTACTGAGTACTTCATAATCACAGGAAAGCTCTGATATTATTAAAATAGAGATGCACAGAATTTTCTCAGAGAGCAACCAGACTGGTGGCTATTCATCCCATCTTGATTTCAAATATGCATCCTTTATGTGTCTCATCCTCTCTTTCTGAAGGGCAAACAGAGTCACAAATGTAAAGTGATTATACAACTTACCCCCTTCACCTTCAATGATTTTATCCCTTACCTTTTGTCTTGAGTTCACAAAGAGATCTTTTCCAAATGTCCACAGATTCTCTGTATGAGCCTAAAAGGAACTGCTCTTCACCTAGAGAAGTCACATATTAACAAATTAAAAGCTTTGCATAGTTACTTTTACATGTACAAACACATATGCTCTTATTTCAGTATCAGAGATTTACTGAAAGCAGAATGAAACATGTGAGTCCCCAGTAAACTTCTATTTTCACAATTAAATCTAAGTTTTGAGTATCTGAGAGAAGATGACTTTGAATACTCCTCGCCAGGACAGGTAATGTAGGAGCTCTCATCCAGGAGGAGCTAATGTATTGTATGAAGTGCTGTAGGAAGAGGAGCTAGAACTTTCATTTAAGGGAGAGAGACCAAGAATATGGCAAGGAAACAGAATTGTAGAGGGAGACAGAAATGGGAAGCTGGGCTTAACAACGTAGAAATCAAAAGGAAGGTAGAACATAGGACAGTAAATTCTAAGAAATTAGGCTACAACTACATACTGTTTGGAAAATAAATATGCTACATTAAGTCAATTACCTTAGATTACACTAAGTTAGATGCTTAGTTGAAGCTGACTACATTTGTGAATACAACATGCTCATGCCCATGATGACCACATGGAGTGAACAAGATTTCTACACAGAAATCCAGCAAGAGACCCATTCTGATGCCCATTTACTTCAGAAGAAACAACACAGAACAAAGGAGATAAGAATTTTAAGAGAAGTCCCAATGTTCGCTTTTTAAAAATCTAGTAGTCACTTATTGACGGTTATTGAGTTGGACCTAATTTTCCTAGTTTTCAACTAACATTTTTACTAACCAGATACAGAATTAATCTTCAGATGTTGTTCTAATGTCACTCCTGAAGACTGGATGGTTGCTTGTATATGACTTAAAAGCAAGGAGACAACAGAAGCCTCTTTTGCATTCCTGTTCACTTTTCTTTTCAGCTGCACTTGATACCAAACCACTTTATTATATAACAGTTGCCATAGTACAGTCAACCTGTAATTCAAGAAGTACAATATTATGAAATTAAGCAAGAATTAACTAAGTTGCTTATATCAATTTCTTACTTACTTTTATTTTGCATTATGCACCTGAAAATTAAGTTGTACCAACTACTTCCTTGACTTCAGCGAGGGGAAAAAATGAAACACTTTTTGCATCATTTTTGACTAACAAATACTCATTCTTCTGAATTTTCTTAAACACAACAATCTACTTTAAGCATCTGAACACCCCCAAAATTGATCTCCTTACTAGCTAAACAATGGGGAAATGAAATCATCTCAGACAGAGAAACCTCAGAACAGGTATCAGCATCTTTATAAACAAGACTGATTAAAAAAACCCTAAAGCATAGCACAGAAAAGCACAGACAAGAAAACAAGACTACAGAGCATGGTTTCAGGGCTGGCAAGTCCCTGTCGCCTAGCTCAGTCCTATTGGATGTACCAGCTCAGATATGTAATACGTTTAACAATACAAGCAAATATACATTGTTAGAGACTTGAAAAAGCTTGCACAAAACTGCAACACATCTGTATCTTCAAGTACTACTGGGTTCACAATTAACACATAGAGAGTCAGTCATATGCACAGTGCTCAGTACCTGGAGCATAATTAATCAAAAATATGGATTATCATCTTGGAGACAACTGAAACTTGCATATCAGATTTGCAATGAACACGGTACTACATTTAAGGATTATTGAAGAAATACATTTTACTGTAGTAGGACTAAATTTGTGAGTTATAATGCTTCTTAGGTTCTAAATCTCTAGAAAAGAGAAGCCTGCTCATGTGAATAACACACCTTGATTCATTTGAGTTTTGCAGTATGGAAATACTCCAGTGATATCAGTATGCCTTCCCAAAACTTGGACAGCACACTTCAGTTTAAGAGTCTTTCATCTGTATGGAAGTAATAGCTCTGACAGTTTAGTAAGTTTCCATAAATGGGTTTTTCTCATTGCTCTGAGACACCACATCCATAATGAATAAAAACTTTGCTGACTAAATTGACATTGTTGATACATTGCATATGAGCAGACTCTTGCTCCAGAGAGTTTAAAACTGGGAAAGAGTGAAATGCACGAGAGGCAGTTAAAGCATCTAAATGTTCGATATCTGGTTTGATGCTGCACTACCAGGCCTGGTGTCAGCTGTCAACCCATCAGTTATCTCCAAGCTGATTTGCAGTGATAGTTTAGTCACCATAACCAAACTATATTCAACTACAGGTCTGAGCCTTAATCTGTATGCTTCAATTGTTTATCATGCCTTTCCGTGGAGTAAAAGGCAGGAAAAAACCCAAAAGGGCATTGCAATTATAGTTTAACTCATACAGGTTTTGTTCCATCATGAAGAACCACTTAGGTTGGAAAACACCCATAAGATCATTGTGTCTAATCATTAACATTGCCAAGCCCATCTTTAAACCACGTCCCTAAACACCAGAGCTACACATCCTTTAAATACCTACAGGAATGGAGACTCAGCCTACTTCCCCAGGCAGCCTGGTCCAATGCTTGACAACCCTTTCAGACACTGTGGGGCCCGGACCTGGACACAGGACCTGATGTGCTGCCTTACCAGTGCCAGGTACAGAAGAATAGTCACTTCCCTGGTCCTGCTGCCAGGACTCCATTGGCCTTTTTGGCCACCTGGGCACACACTGGCTCATGTGCAGCTGCTGTTGACCAGCACCCCAAGTCCTTTTCTGCTGGGTAGCTTTCCAGCCACTCTACCCCTACTCTGCCACCACTACCCAGCCACTGTATAGCTACTCTGTTGATATAATGCCTGATACAGTGCCTGTGGTGCTGCCTGGGGTTGTTGTGATGATCCAAGGGCAGGACCTGGTACTCGGCCTTGTTGAACCTCATACCATTGACAGGCTTCAGCCTATCAATGCAGCCAGTCCAGATCCCACTGCAGAGCCCTCCTGCCCTCCTGCAGATCAACACTCCCACTCCACCTAGTGTTATTTGTGAATTGACTGAAGGTGCTCTCAATCCGCTCATCCAGATCATTGATAAAGG
>VZTA01016073.1:21911-52766 GCA_013398855.1 Mohoua ochrocephala | reverse complement strand
GGTACCGCGCGGACCCGCGGGGGTCCTGTGTCCGTGTGTCCCTCCGTGTCCCGTGGCCGTGTGTCCCCCGGGGGTGTCTGTGTCCGTGTGTCCCCTGGGGGTGTATGTGTCCCCCCGTGTCCCGTGTCCGTGTTTTCCCCCCCGTCCCGTGTCCGTGTATCCCCCGGAATGTCTGTGTCCTCCCGCGGTGCTATGTCCGTGTGGTCCCCGGGGCGTTCCTGTCCCTGTGTACCCTCGGGATCCTGTGTCCCTGTGTCCAGGGATGTCCTGTGCCCCGCCGTGGGTGCCTCTGTCCCCGTGTACTCCCCACTGTGCTGTCCCCATGTGCCCACGGATGTCCTGTGTCTGTGTAACCCCTCCGGATGTCCCAGTGTTCGTGGGACTGCCCTGGCATGGCCCTGTCCTCATGTACCCCCTGAGTGCTCCTGTCCCCATGGATTCCCCGGGACTCTCCCTGCTCTTGTGGGCCCCTGGAGCTATTCCTGTCCCCATGGACCCCCCTTGCAGTCCCTGCCCACATGGGCCACCAGCACTTCCCAAACCTTCTCCAGAAAGTCCTGCTTCCCACCGGGCTTTTCCTGCTGCCCTGCAAGCACCAAGGAACCCCTGGTGCTCCCTATCCCCATCAGGGCTGGACTCTGCCTGGGTGCCCCGTGTCACACTCTGTCCCGTTCAAACAAATCCTCATTGCTCTGGGCTTTGGTGTCTCAATTAAACACAAACTAAACCCCACAGCGAGCCAGAGCCTGGCTCAGCCCCGTGGCACGTGGCCTCCCTCATCCTCTCCCTGGCAGGATGGGCAAGCCAGCCTTGAAATTAAGTAAATACCAATGGAGGAGTTGAAAAATAGGTTACCTTGTAATTGATTTCTTTTTTTTTTTTTTTTGCCTGCAGCTAAAGAAAAATTAGCCTGCCTGCT
This sequence comes from Mohoua ochrocephala, assembly GCA_013398855.1. NCBI lineage: Eukaryota > Metazoa > Chordata > Aves > Passeriformes > Acanthizidae > Mohoua > Mohoua ochrocephala. Next base: position 51,847 of record VZTA01016073.1, on the reverse strand, counting down.
ATCTTGTGCAGTGTGTTTGAGAACGTACTGGGGTGTGTAGTAGCTGAAGGGGTGGCATGACAGCTCCTTGGCCCAGCCTTTCCCACTGCCTCTCTTCTGAGACTGGCTTTTTTTTTTTGTCCCTTTCCCCAGCCTTTAAACTCCAGGCGCTGCCAGGGAAGTCTAAAGCTTCGATAGCTTGGAGGAGCCAAGAACAGGACTCCTGGCAGAGTGATGCGGCCCTGATCCTGTGCCAGGAGCCGTGGGAGAGCCCTTCTCTGAGGGAGACCCAGGCTCGTGGGGTGCCAGTTTATCACCCTGTCCTGTCACCCTATGCCACTGCCTCTGTGCCAGCCAGAGCTGCTGCAGCCGCTGTGGGTAGCAGGGCCCGTCAGGATGGGAGGGTGGTGCAGGGCAGAGCACCCCAAGGCTGGTCCCCAAGCGGTTGGAGGGCTCATCCTCCCTGGTGTCCTTTGTACTCCCAGCCCAGGCTCTCCTCCCTGGTGGTGCAGCGTTCCTGATGCAGCAAGACATGAGAGTTTGATTTATGAAGTGCATTAGTATCACTTTTTCTCCTCTTTTCCATAACGAGCCGTTTGTATGGCGGTGTCTGTGTGCTGCCCTCCCTTCTTCCCATCAGCACCCAGGTTTGGGGAGCCTTTTCCAGGGCGAAGAGACCTTCAGCTCACTCACCCCTGCTACATTCTGGGGGCATGGGGACGCTGCACATCCCCTCTCAGGGGCTGTGACTCCAGAGGCTGTGGGTGCTGATTGTCGGGGCTTGTGGGTGATGGCTGCACCCCATGGCTGGGAGTGGGATCCCTGCTAAGGGCTGTTTGGGACACCCTGGCAGCCTGTCCAAGCCCCTGGTGTTGTGGTCTCCCCCAGCAGTACAGGAGGGCTGGGGTCTCAGTCTCCACTAACCCCGTCCTTAGTGTGGGTCCCACTCCTGGCCTCGCAGGGTGCCGGGATTAGCTGTGGCTGCACCAGCACCATGCTGGTGCTCGCCAGCATCCCCTTAAAATCTGAGCAAACCTGTATTTCAGCAAAGATCTACCCCACGCCTCAGCCCCTTTCGCCCACTGCCAAGCCCCTGAGCAATTCATCCTCCCAACTACTCCAAGAAGCGATAAAACCAATAGGTCACTTTTTTTCCTCCCCCTCCCGCTCAGCAGTAATTAATGATTTAATTAACACTCGTGACATCCAATTCCCATTGCTTTGCATGAGCAGCCTCCACTGCCGGGGCCTCGCTGCGAACTCTCCGGTGAGTGGGGGTGGAAAGGGTTAGCCGGGAGCTGGTGGTGGGAGCCGCCGGCTGGAGGCCGCCCATCTGGCCCGGATTTCTTCCGAAGCTGGAAAGTTCTCCTCCTCCCGAGCAGCAGCGGTGGATCCAACACGTTCCACAGCCTGCTCTGCTTCTGCACGGGCTTGTTTGCCGTGCGGCGGCTCTCGCAGCCCAGGCAGAACCCGGGCGCCATCAGCACTCGCGGCCCTCGTTATTTACCCTGAATGATTTTCCAGTATTTTAACACCGATCCCTGAGAAATTTTAGCTGTCCCAAGGAGAATAGCTGCTTGTAACCGGTTGCTAATTACAAGTATGAATGTCAATTAATTCATTTAGCTAATTATCCACTCTCTGAGCATCACGCACCAAAGAACTGTAAAAGACGGGCATATGGTGACGGATCAGAAGGAAGAAGCTGGTGCCGGCGTGCGCTCGCTGGGCGGCCAGGGCGAAGGGATGCAGGCGGCCTGAGAGCTCGGGAATTACAACATTATGCTAATTGGGCCTGGAAAACATCAACCCTCTCCTTGCAACTTTTGTTTGGAGGCTCGAGCGTGGGTCAAGCATGACTGGCGTTTCTAATTGTGCCGTTCCCCCTGACTCGGAGGAGTGGGAAGAATCGGTTTCCCTGCATGCAACAAGCCTTTTGATCCTAATCTCTGGCTGCAGAAACAAACAGTCCTAAGGAGGGAGGGAGAGATCCCTGAAGAGCTTCCTGGCCAGGGGCCTCCGTGCTAAAGGTGGGGAGATGTTCTGGAGGACGCTTGCTGCGATCTGGTTCGCAGGGCACCTGGGCTGCTGCAAGCGGGTAGAAAACCATCGTGGTGAGAAGTATCTTACTTGCTGTCCCAAAAGACAGTGCTTTAAAGGAAATGTTGTTTTCTGAAATGATGGAATTTAATCGCGTCTGGGTGTGTAAAGCCACCTGCAAGACATGGAAGGGGTTGTGCAGGGCGGAAGGGCCTCTCCGTTCCTGCTCTCGGAATGAAGAATCGCAGATTTTATCCAAGTAGCTGAGCAGTGAATGCTCAGTGGGGTTAAAGTCCTCAGGCAACAATCTTCTCCCAGAGAGAATCTCCATCCCCATAATCGGATCAATCACCTGGTGCTGTGCAGCGCTGCTCCCTCCATCCCCCAAAGGCTCCAAACCCCCTCAGGGGGGCATCACCCTGAGCTGGGCTCCAGCTCCATCCCTGCCCGGCCCAGCCCTTGCAGAGGTATCCAGGTGTCCCACCTCTCCTGTGCCCGGGTCTAGGGTTTTGATGAACATTTTCCACATCCAGCCAAAAATTTAGGTGGCTGAGGCAGGGGCTTTTGCTCTGTTCCAGTGCTTTGTTATTCTTATTTACCAAAAAAAAAAGAATGAGGCCTTATTTCCTGTTGAAATTGCTTAATTATTTCTCTGCTGGCTTTCCAGTGGCAATACTTGTGCTGCCGGTGCCTGCCAAGAGCTTTGATCAAACTTTTGTAGGTTGATTACCAAGATTCACTTGTAAAAGTGCGTAAATCAAATACAAATAGAACAACATCTCCGCTAAACCCAATAGTCATTAACGCGGTGACAGGGCAATTTGCATTTTATTTCCTTGTTTAAAAAAAAAAAAAAAAAAGGTTTTTTGTGATAAGCCCTGTCAGAGGTACTTCAAAGGCAGCAGGACCAGGGAGCAGCTGTGTGGATTGGATTGGCTTTGGAGAAGTTTGCCGAGGCTTTTCCGGACAGCGAGCTTGGTGTTGGCACCTGCGGCTCTGGGGAAAATACCGACATTTTTAGGCAAGTTTAACTGAGTGCCCCTTGCTGAGGTGATGGGGGGGGGAAGAGGATGATGAGTGGGCTGAGGAGGGGACCTCATCCCAGGAGCTGCTCCCTGGGGAGGGATGAAGGAAGCAGCAGCACCCCGCTCCGCAGAGCTGCTGGCAGCGCGCCGGTGCCTCCCGCCGCTCTCCCTGGCTCTGCAGCCTGCCCGACACATTCCCTCCTGCATCCAGAGCCAACCTCCAGAGCGCCGGCCATTTTCCAGGCGAGCGCAGATCTGCCAAGCGCTACCTTAAGAAAAGTTCTGCATGGCCATATTTAAGGAAGCGGGAGGGGGTGTGCGCTGGCCCCGTCCCAGGGCTCCGAGCCAGCCTGGCCTCGACGCCCGCGCCCGCAGGTGTCCGGACGCTTCTCCTCCGAGCCAGCCGTCGCCTCAACACCTCCCGCAAATGCTCAGCTTCTTCTGGCTGAGGTGAGGGCTGGGGGGGAGCTGGGGACGATGGGGACAAGGGGGGGAAGCCCAGGGCTGCGTGAGAAGGAGCTGCTGTGGAGACTTCCAGTGCGGGCGGTGGAGCGGCGGCTTGTCCTGGCTTGCACCGGCGCCGGGCGGCTCTTCGCGGGGGAAGATGAGGGGTGAAAGCCCCTGGTGCCCCCCTGCTGGCCCGGGTGATGCTTTCTTGCCCTTGGGGTTTGCAGCGAGCTGTGCTGCTGCTGCTCCATCGTGGTCGGCACTGGCGACTTGTCCACGGGGACGCGGCACCCTCCGGCTGCAGCGGGGACAGCGGGCGAGAACTGGGACCATCAAACGCCCCCAGGTCCTTCTGGGTGTGACAGGAGGAGCGCTAGGGGGCTTTGGCTTGAATCAGCTTCTTTTCACTTAAAAGCAGAGGCAGATATTTTGGAAGCACGAGCGCAGGGCTGCTGGCAATGGTGGCGGCATGGGGAGGGCAGAGGGATGTGCTGGGGCTGGCTGGGGCAGTGTGGGTGGCTGGGTGGGTGGCACGATGCCATGGTGCTCTCCACCCCGGTAGTCTCGAATGAGGTGGTCTTGGCCGTGGTGACCATCATGATGGAGACCACCACACCACCGTGGTGTTCATCTGGGTATTTTCCACTCCAGTGGTCTCAAAGATGGTGACCCCCATTGCAGAGACCACACAGGTAAGACCACCAGGGTGTAGACCTTTGCACCAGCTTGGTCTCCACTGTGGTGGTTTCCAGCTTGGTGGGCTCAACTGTGGTGGTCTGAAACATGGTTGTATTGATGTTGTGGCAGCCTCCTCCGTGGCAATGCCATGGGTGGCAGGGCAAAGGTGCCTGGGCTGGGCGGTACTGGGTGTCCCCATGCATGTAAATTTTGGACCTGGAGGTGTTTACAGCTATACTGAGGTGACATGTGGCTTTGTTGTCCCCCTGCACTGGAGCCAGACCTTTGTCCCCTGGAACACTCCCTTGGGAACTTCGCCCCCGTGCCAGCAAATTGGCACCAGCCTTCCCGGGAGCCTCACAGGAGCTGTAGCAGAGAGAGCACTTGGGCAGGGGTATGGATGGGGCTGCGGGCAGGGCCAGGGCTGGGGATGCTTCACCCTGTAGGGGAGAGGGACGTGAGGGTGCTGGAGGTGTCCCTGCTGCACTTACCCTGAGTGAAACTTTCCCCTGGGTGATGGTTGGAAAACCATCAGCCCCTTGTAAGAGGAGTCATCCCGTGTCCCACTCTTGCCTTTGACCCTTGGTTTGTACTTTTCTGGCGCTATGCCTTGCTTTGCTCCATGAACTCTAAGGAAACATGGTGTGTGGTCCCAGAAACACCACTTAGAGCGTGTCCTGGCCTTTCTTCTGGGCTGGCCACCCTCCTGGGGTCCCGCTGCAGGGAGCTGCTGTGTTTCCTCACCGTGCTGTGACCTGGCAGTTCGGTCCCTCTTGTCCCGGTGGGGCCACATGGTGCAGGTCTCCTCTTGGGGCCCCTGCTCCATCCCCATGGGCACGGGGTGATGGGGCTGAGCTGTGCTGGACATCTCCGATGCCGCTTGCACCAGGGCTTTGCCGCTGCCGGCAGTGGGGCTGGCGGGCTGGGTCTCGGGGGATGGACAGCCCTCACTGCCCTGTCGAGATGGCAGAATTTCCCAAAGTAGGTCAGGTTAATTTTTTAACGCGTGCAGATTTGCTTGTTACCATGGATATTGCTCAATTATACACCAATAATCCCCCATGAGAACTTCATTGTCGCCGCTTTCCTCCCCACCATCTCCCCCCTTTCTTTCTTTAAATACTTCCAGGGAGGGGTAAGGTTATGCCGAGGGGCTGGCGTGGGGGTAGGAGACAGAGCCAGCTGAGGGAAAATGGGGATTAGGTGTTTGGGAGGTGGCAGTGGGGTGGTGAGAGAGCTCTGAGGGCAGGTGGGGGTGGCTCAAGGTGCAAGGCTGCCCTGCTCTGCCCAGAGCCCCTCCAAAGCCCAGCACTTGGGACCCCCACCCCAGTTTCACCCTTGTCCCTCCCTCTCATCCACTGTCTTGGGAGTGGCTAAAGCAAACACCCTGCTTTCAGTGGGCTCGAGGATTTGGGGGAACCCCTGTTCTCCTGCATCTCTGCCCAGCATCATCCCAGGGAGCTGCAGGACCCACGAGGGTTTGCACTGGAGGTTCATGCACAGTGGTGGTCCCCTGGTGATTTCTGAAGAGGCCAGCACTGAATTTCACAGCAGAAACCTTCCCTGGAGCTTGTGCGTGTTTTGGTGCTGTGGGACACCCCTCTGCCAGGTTATAGGAGAGCTGTGGGGTGCCTTGGGGTCCCTCTCCCCAGTATTTGCAGAGTTGTTGGTGTGTCTTCCCCTCGGTGTCTTCCCTGGTTTGCTCTGTGGGCTCCTTACGCCTTCAGCAGCACAGGAAGTGAGCGTGGCAGGAGGCAAGGAAAATATTCTGCTGGAAGGGCTTTTTTTCCTGATGCAAACTTTTTTTTTTTTTTTTTGGGTAGAAGTGGGTCACTCGAGGGGTGACAGAGTAAGAGCATCATCGCCTGGGTACTGCATCCCGTTGCCATGGTGACCCAAGGGCTGCATCAGTCAACAGCTTTAAAAATGTGACAGTTGAGTGAGGCTGAAGATTTTAATGAGGACAGACACTTGCTCGCTTAGCTTCGATAACAAATACTCCACGAATACCCACCGGCTGAATGGTTCCGGGTCTCTGGAGCATGGCTGGGGCGCTCCCCTTCCCCGGGGTGGGAGCGTGGGCTGGGGCTGCCTGGGAAGTAGCAGGGGGATGATGCAAAGCAGACAGCTCTGGGTAATTTTTCCCCTCCTGCTAGCGCAACCCAGGGGACAAGGTGACACGATTGCCGAGCCAGCAGCAGGTTTGGGTTTCCCAGGAATGTCCCTCTGGTGCTGTAGGCTGGGGTTATGGGGTGTAACAGGACCACCCCCAGCCACTGCCTTGTGTCTGCAAGTGGGCAGCAAACCCGCCTTGCTAAACAGGAGAGTAACTCTTGCACCGGGCTCTTGCAAGGGCAGGTGAGCCATCAGGAAGCTCCTAAACCTCAATAACAAGCCTGGAGAGGTCATGGGGCTAGGGAAAAAGTCATGGGGCTGGGGAAAAGGTCATGGGGCTAGGGAAAAAGTCATGGGGCTGGGGAAAGCAACACCCAGTGCTGCTGGGGCAGGGGTGGGAGGCTGCGAGAGGCTCAGCGGTGCCGATTGCATCTGTGGGGGACCCGAGTGCCCTGGTTTTGTACCGACCACATTGGGTGCACTCCGTGTGGTGCCCCAGCTCCTGATGGTGCAGGAGGCAAATCTACAGCTTCCACTTTTTTAACCCCGTGCCAAAATCAGTCAGTCCCCTGCCCTGGGAGAAGAGCTGCTGCCTCCAGCAGCCTGGTTGTACCTGCATGGGAGAGGGACGTGTGCTGGGAAGCTGGGGGTGTGCCAAGGGCCTGGCAGTGTTGTGTTTCAAAGCAAACTCTAAGTGTAAAGCCTCTTCCACTTGTTTTCGCTGCAGCTCCCACGCTGCCTTTCCTTGCAATGCCACCACAACGTCCAGCCGGGACACGGTCACAAGGCAGGCACCCAAGGACACACGATGCCCTTGGGGAATGCCAGGTCTTCACAGGCAGAGCGGCTGGAGCAGGGCACAGCGGCATTGCTGGCGTCGGGTGCTTCCCATTTGCTGCCCCCAGTTCCACCCGTTGCAGCCTCAGCCCTGCCTGCTGCCAAAAATATGCTCCCAGCTGTCTTGTGACTGCAGCGGTGTCACTGCTCCGGCCAGGGGAGCTTCAAGGCACAGTCCTCTGTCACATGGAGCAACACGGGAAGCACTGACACAGCATCACCGACCGAGGGGTTGGCCGCAGCCCTGCAACCTGGGCTTGATCCAGCACCCCAAAATAGCTGGGACTCTTTCATCAGGGCGGGTGAGCGTGGGACCTGACCCCCACGGAATGGCAGGCACCTGCCCTGGGTCTGCCCTTCTCTGTTTCAGCTCTGACAGCCCCCTGATAGTTGCCGGCGAGGGGGCAGAGGCGTGGGGAGGGACGTCAGCATGGGATGTGGGGACAGGGTGTGACAACCCGCCACACACGCTGCCTTGTCCTTGCCGGGAAACAGCCACCCCCCGTCTCTGCCAGTCCTGCCGTAACCAGAGCCACTCTTCTTCTTTCCAGGTGTCTCTTAAAAATGGTCAAGGGGAATATTATAGTCCCTGAAGAGATCTTGAGCTTCTGTTGCAATGGCCTCCAGGTACCCCCTGTGCTGTGCAACTAATCCGTGGCTCCCCGTTGTGCCGGCGGCTACTAACCCAGGCTGTGCCGGGCAGATGCCACCCTGTACCAGGAGCTGCTCCCAGCCCTGCACCGGACCTGGCTGCATCCTCTCCCAACCTGTTCCCTCTCCATCAGCATCCCCGGCCTCATGCTGGCTACCGCAGGGCCAGGGCTCTTCCCACGGCTAGCAGCTTCTTCCCTAAAACTCAGAGCTGTCAAACGCCGGGAAAATGACCGGCGGGATCTCGGGCCAGGCTGTCTGCTCGCTCTGCAGCAGGCGGCTTTGGAGCTCTTTGCGTTGCTGGCTCGTACCCCAGAGCCTGCCGGCTTCCCAAAATAGCTCTGTGGTACTCGTGTAGGCGCCTCTGCGTGCTGGGAAGCAGCCCGGGAGGTTCGCAGAGGGGTTTGGAAGCCGCTGGAGGGGCTCTGGTGGCCGGGGGTCGGTGTCACTGCGGGGCGGGGGCCCTTTGCCATCGGCTTGGCTCGGCGCGCTCGCCGCCGTCTCTGCTGAGGCGAGGTTTGTGCCGTTCCCGGGATGTCGTGTACCAGTAGCTATGGAAACAGAGGTTAGACCCGCTGGAGAAAAATGCTATTCTGAGAGGCAGTGAGCACAGGGTAGTCGGGAAGGCTTCGTTTTCAGCATAAACCCATCTTTAAAAGAATCCAGGCAAAGCAAAGGGCAGAGAAGCTGCTGGAGTGGGACTCTCGCAACAAGTGCTGCGAGCGGGAGCTGCGGCGGGAGCAGAAAGCGGAAGGAAGGGCTGTGACGAAGCCCAGACAGCTCCTCGTGTCTCCTCAGTTACTCACCAGGCTAACTGAGTTCACCCCTTGTGTAACACGACTCACTTGACATCTCTCATCAGCTATTTTCCCTGCCAGTAATTTTTCAGCCTCCTCTCTCTCCCACCCTGCTTCCCACCGGGGTGCCAGGGGAGCCGCTCTGTGCCCAGCAAATGGACAAGCCAGCAAGGAACATAATTTACTGCCCAAACAACCCCAAACTGAGGCTGCTTCTCCTCTGCTTCTTGTACCACATAGCTTCCAGTGCTTCTTTTGGCAAAGGGGGGTGGAAGGTGGAAGGTGTGGAGCACTCTCCAGCCCCAGGAGAGCAAACCCACCCTGTGCTGCAGCACCCTAAAAATGAAGCTGTCAGGGAGAAAAATTCCTTTCCAGAGAAGCGACTGACTTTGGGAGGGGTTTTGTGTGGTGTTTGGGAGGGGGCAGTGGGGTTGGGCGATAAATGGCCCGGAAACGTGGCGTAATCCCTTATGGAGCTTTTTTTAGAGGGATTTTTTCCCTTTTGGCTGCGGGCACCTTGTCTTTGGCAAGGGCTGGGTGAGTTTTGGCGGTGCCCGGGGGTGTGCAGGGCCGGGGTTCTCCCGGCTCTGTGTGGGGAGCAGTGTCTTCCTGGGTCACCGTTCCCTCAGGGGATTTGCTTCCCATTTGGGTAAAACGGAGCTTTTGTGCCCCACAGGGCTCGACGTCCCCACCACGTGCCCGGGAGCCAGGGGAGCGGGAGGAGGCGCCGGGGGCCATGGCGAGCCCCTCGCCTGCCCGCAACCCCACCGAGGTGCAGATGAGCCAGCTGGTGCTGCCCTGCCACACCAACCACCGCGGCGAGCTCAGCACCGGCCAGCTGCTCAAATGGATCGACACGGCCGCCTGCCTCTCGGGTAAGCCACCCTCTCCCTCCGGAGCCATCCTCCTGCTGGGCTGCCAGGGAAGGCACCAGGCAGGATCCACAGGATCCGACTCCTCGGCAACATCCCTGGCAGTCCAGCACCGTGCCTCGGAGTGACGCCAGCTGGGGACCCACGTCATGCCATTTTGCTGAGTAATTAGAGAGCAAACAGGAGCAGGACAAGAAGGGGAGGAGACGTGCACTGCAGCATGCATGCTGGCTTGGGGACAGATCAAAATCCATGCCTGCTTCGTCTATAATGCTGCCCTTTTCCTTGCCTGGTGTGCAGGGCATGGGGAGACCAGGCTGGCGGCACCCCTGGCATCCCGGCAGCAGCCAGAGTGGGCTGAGCTCCTCCACTCAGCGGGAAGCAGTGGAGCTCGCCAGCTCAGGGGAGCACGGGGAGGTTATGACAGGGAAACGGGTGCAATCCTGCAGTTGGATGAGGTTCCCAGAGCAGTTTTGCAGTCTGAGGTTCCCGGAGTCCCAAGGGAAAGTCGCACCGGCAGAGCGGCTTTGAGATATTTGCTGTGTGTGGGGAGATGGAATCAGCTGCCGGTGCATCCCCACAGCTGCAAACTCGTGGAGGGAAGGCAAGCACCAGCACACCCTCCAAACCTTTAAACATCTGCAAACCTGCGCTGCTGTGGGAAGAGAAGCCCCAAATCCCACTCTTGTCCCCAGAAATGGCCACGGGCAGATAAAGGGACGCTGGCTGGGTGTCACCGGTGCCAGCAGCCTGGGGCAGAGGAGCCCTCGTGCCCCTCGCACCCTCGGTACGCTGCTGTTGATGCAGTTTGTTTTTCCTTTCCAGCCGAGAGACACGCCGGCTGCCCGTGCGTCACGGCTTCCATGGATGATATCTATTTTGAGCATACCATTAGGTAAATACTCCGCGCACCGGCGGGGCATGCGCGGGGAAACGCAGGGGTTGTTCCCATCTGCCGGCTGCAACGTGGACAGGGGCTGGAGCTGGAACGGGGAGCAGCGTGCCTGCGAGAGGAGGAGGAGGTGCGGTGGCAGTGCCAGGCTCGCAGGGCAGCCAGGGACCGGGGCTCCGTCTCCGCCGCAGGGCTGCGGACGGACTGTCTGCTCTGATTTATCCGCTGTCTGGTCGCCTGGGGAGCTCCTGCTGGGTTGGCTTCCCGGTATTTCCCCCCAACGCCAGCTCCTCCCTGGCTTTGTTCAGGAAACAGCTCTGATTAGTGCTCTGGAAAACTCGAATCTCGCAGATCGTGCCTCTGGAGCGGCCATGTGGGTGGCTGAGGCGTGGTGGGGCTCACCCACCCTGCGGGTGCCGGGAGAGCCGGGACCTCCCAGATTTGTGACATGCATCAGGCTGCGCATTGCTCGGCCTAAATCCCATCCCAGGCTGGTCCTGGCATCCCCTGGTGCTGCCCCACAGAGGTCCCTCTCTGATTCACGCAGCCCTTGGGATGTGTCAGGGAACATTTATTTCTCCTGACCTGAGGATGTGACCAGAGGGGACAAAAACCCTCCCAGGGTTCCGCCCTCGTCCTCCACCGGCTCCCAGTATTGAGACCATTCCCACCCAGCATTCCCAAAGCAGTCTCCTTCTGTACTCCCAGCAAGCCCAGGTGCTGCCACCCACCTTTACTCATCTCTCAGAGCCCCCACACCCCCTGTGCAGGGGCTGCCTGTCTGTTCCCACCTGGGTACCGTTCCAGGGGGCTCCCTGGGGGTTTGCCATGCCATATAGGATCCTTGCAACAAAGGATCCATGCTTCCCAGCAGCTCCTGCCTTACCATATAGGATCCGTGCAGTATAGGATCCATACTATGCAGCCACTCCCTGCTGTGTGGGTCTGCCTGCTGGGGCAGGCACCGGTGTGGGTACCCCGGGCTGGCATTGACAGCCTGGCTCTCAGCTGATGTGATCAGCACTGGGAAGTCTGACTCACCCTCGGGTTTCACTGTTATTCCCACGAAATGCTGAACTCACACTTTTGCCCTCTCACATGAGGTGTCCATTGCCCTGGGGCTCAGCTCCATGACAAATCCACAGTGTGGGGACGTGGGGCAGTCCCGGTGCCACCTCCCACTGGCAGAGGTGGGATCGATACCCTGCTCCAGGGGTACCTTTGCCTGGGATGCTTTTTCCCCTGGATTTTGGAGCAGAGCAGACCCAAGCCCACTCCACAGCATTACATCAAGCCCTGCAGAGCGTTTGTCCCTCCTCGGGGGTGAGCTGGGCACTGCTCCAAGGGGGCAGGGAATTTGTGCTGCTCCTGGCTCAGATCCCGCTTGCTGTGGTCCAGCTTAAGGCTCCGAGCAAGGGGCCTGGCGAGGATTTCCCGCAGAGCTGTTGGAAGGTGGAGGAGTTTTGTGTCAGATCTCACCCAGCTGTTTGTGCTTTCTGCTGCCCTTGCACTGCGGGGGAGAGGCAGGGAGGAGCTGTAGGAGCTTGAGGGCACAGAGGAGACCCCAAATTATCACTAGCTTAAAACTCACTGGCTGGGCAGCAGATTCTCCCCACCCCTCTGCCCTGCCGAGTGGAAGCGCAGCCTCCGGGGAGGATCACACGTACCCTTGAGCAGGGATTCCTGTGGCATTTATGGCACTGGCTTCTACTGTTTGATAAGGACAGAGAAGATAAAGTATTTTTGGGGCCATATATAGACATGTGGAGTTGCCAGTCTGCCTGCCTGGCCCCTTGCCCTTGCATGCCCCTCGCCTCAAACCCATCCAGAGCATCCATCTGGCTGCTTCCATCGCCTCTAACCCTCTCCCCACATTTGCTCTCTCTTTTTGCCCCAGCCAGCCGTCTGTAAGCCCTGCTGGGCAGCGGGACGGGAGGAGCGGTGTCGGGTACGGATGTGTCTGGCCCTAGAGCAGCCAGCCTAGCGCAGCGCTGCCGTGAGTTGGGAGCCCTAACCCCACTGACGTGGCATGGCGTGTGAACAGAGGCTGCTCGTGTAACCCTGCTAACGTTCTGGCATGTCACCGGCCCGGGGTCCGTGCTGGGGGACAGCCAGAGGCGCCAGCTCGTGCCACTCCTGCTCCAGCCAGAGCCAACGTGCAGAGCGTGGCATTTACGGAGCTCATTTGAAGCCTGAAGTCACGCGTGGGGGCACAGGGAAAAATCCGGTGTCAAAGCACATGCTGACTCTCCCTCGCTTCTGGTTTTGAGAAGTGGTGTTTACAGGGTTTATCTTTCCACTGAGTTTTCTGGCCTCCTTTAGGGAGTGAGGAGTATTCCTGATTTAATCATGGATTTGGTGAAGACTGCTGTCGGTGTCACTGAAAAGCTTCATTTGCTCATTCCGTGGGTACCAGTGTGGAGTAGCTCAGGCTGCAGGGCCAAAGTTGTCTGTGTGTGTACATTGAAGCCCGCTGAAGGCACGGGGAGAGCAGCATTTTGCTGCCAGCAGATGTTTCATTTAAGAGAGAGTGCAAAATGCCCCTGGCTGGACCCTGCCTCCTGCCATCTCCCAAGGTATCCACTGCTTGTGGGGAGGCCCGGTGGCTGGTCCAGTTGTGCAGGACAGCGGATGCAAGGCTGGAGGAGCCGTTTGCTCTGGCAGGAGCGTGCATGCCGGCGTGGGCAGGGGGTTCCAAGCAAGCCTCGGGCACCTCTGCACCCCTCGGGTGTCCTGGCAGCACCCCAGGCCTGGGGACCCACTTGCACGCAGCTGCTCGGGGGTGACATCTCACTGCTCTCACATCTCGGTGGTGGCTGTCCCCGTGTCCTGCTGGCCCTCTGGCATGTCCCACAGTCCCAGGAGGCCTTACCACAGCGGGCAGTGAGCCGTAGTGCCGTGGCACCTCAGTGGGAGCCGCTCGGTGGCTGCTGTCCCCCAGTAACCCCACACACTTTCTCCTCTTCCTGTTTTTCAGCGTCGGGCAAGTGGTCAACATCAAAGCCAAAGTGAACCGAGCCTTTAACTCCAGCATGGAGGTTGGTGTGTGCCCCTGCCCCTGTCCCCTTTGCTGTGTGCCTGTCCCCACCAGCCACGTGGCCAAATCCCCAAATCCTCCCACAGTTCCCAGCTTTAATCCCACGTGTCTATCCTCTCCGGCTGGCTCTGGCCAGGGGTGCTTGGCGGGATATGGGTCCCTGGCGAGCAGAGCTGACTCTCAGGGGTGTGTGCCCTCTCCCAGGTGGGCATCCAGGTGAGCTACGAGGACCTGTGCAGCGGGAAGCACTGCAGCATCTGCAAGGCGTACGCCACCTTCGTGGCACAGGGCCCCTTGGGCAGCAAGGTGAGCAGTGGCTGGCGGATGGGGGGGACTCTGTTGCCCCCTGCACAGAGGCAGTAAGGAAATGGCCTCCGCGGGGCTGGGCTGGGCTCAGCTTTCCATCACAGCAACTGCTGTTCCTTCATGGGTCGGGGATCCCGTGTCCCGTGCTTGTGGGATGCGTGGTGGGTGGCTCTCGGCCCTGCTCTGGGCATGGAGGGCACCCGCCCGCTGCTGCTGGCCCCCATCAGGACTGCGCCCTGCCCGTCCCTTTGCAGGTGAGGCTGAAGCCGCTGACCCCGCAGACGGAGGAGGAGAAGATCGAGTACAGCATCGCCGCCGAGCGCCGCCGCATGCGCCTGGTCCACAAGGACACCCTCAAGGACCTCCTCACCCGCAGCTCCCAGGAAACCGGTACCGTGTCCCACAGCCCGGGCTTCCGAAATAGCCCTGCCGCCCACTGGTGACATCCCACTTCCTCAGCAGGATGCTGGTGGTGATCACCACGTGGAGGTTTGGGAATGCCCTGGCCATGGAGGGGGAGGGATCAGCCCCACCATCCCAGATTCCCAGGCCTGGAGGTTTGTGGGGGGTTGATGGGCAGCTGTGGGAGAGGGACGAGGGCTGGTGGGGTGCTGGGAGCAGGCTGAATGAACCGTGCTATCCCCCCGTGGCAGAGCTGGAGACGCGGGACGGCAGCGGGGCGGTGCCGGCGGAAAAGACGCGGGTGGAGAGCGTGGAGCTGGTGCTGCCTCCACATGCCAACCACCAGGGCAACACCTTCGGTGGGCAGATCATGGCCTGGATGGAGAACGTGGCCACCATCGCGGCCAGGTGACCCAACAGGGATTCAGGCTCAGGGGATGACTTGCCTGGAGGGGACACATCTGGCTAGGTCTGGCCGCAGCTGGGTTGTAGGGACCCTCCAAGAGGATGGTCACCAGCACGTCACCCTCGGGTGACGCTGCACAGGGAGTGTGTGGTGCTGGGGGACCCCAGGGAAAGGTTCACACTCGTTGCAGTTGGCTCATTGTTCTCATGGCTGGCTTTGGCCATTGAAATCCATTTTTTGGGGTTTCCTCAGCTCTGGCTGGATCGGGGAGGGTGTGTGGGGCTGCCGGGGCGTGGGGCCATGGCCGGGGGATAACGCCTGTCCCCACAGCCGGCTGTGCCACGCCCACCCCACGCTGAGGGCCATCGAGATGTTCCACTTTCGGGGACCGTCGCAAGTTGGAGACCGCCTGGTGCTCAAAGCCATCGTCAACAACTCCTTCAAAAACAGGTGGGTGACGGCGGCGGGGGTCCCCATCCCACCCTCCCCGCGGCCCCCCGCTCATCCCTTCTCTCCGGCAGCATGGAGGTGGGGGTCAGCGCCGAGGCCTACGGCCAGGAGATGTCCGTCAGCCGCCGGCACATCAACAGCGCCTTCATGACCTTCGTGGTGCTGGACCAGGAGGGTCATCCCCGCACGCTGCCCATGCTGGCACCTGAGCCGGGGGTAAGGACGAGCAGGGCTGGCTTCCCCCCGCCGTGGTAGCACGGGACCCCCGGGAATCCCGCTCAGCCCCGAAGGGCTCTCGGATTCGCAGCAAAACGCACGCAGTTTTATGATGATGGAAATGAAATTGCTCAATAGCGAGTGAATTAAATTGATTGCTCGGTATAACTAATAAAATAAACCACTTGCCTGCACAGAGATGGAGACGTATTAGCCATGCAAGGCTTAACAGAGTATTGCTTGCAAATTCCAGCTCATCTTTTCTATAATTTAGGGGAAGGAATGGTGAGGTTGTTTTTACCTTGCAAAGCATCCTAATCCATAATTTGCTGGGATCCAAATATTTAGGGAAATCTGTCACGCGAGCGCAGCAGCAAAGCAAACACTCACGCGTCTCAGCTTCTCCTGGGCTGATCCTTGCCCAGCTGCCTGGTTTTTTTGATGCCTTAAAACTAGGATCTCCCACTGTGATGGAGATCATCTCACGGCCAGAGTCGGGCTCCCTGAAACCTCCTCCTGCCTGCTTTAAAACACCACGCTAGCACTTTCTTCAAAATAAGCTGCTTTTTTTTTGGCTTTTATTTCCCCGGGAGAGGACATTTGCAGGTGCTAGGGAACACAATTTTTGTTTCAGGGGCTGTGTGCGGCTTTGAAGCCGCAACAAGGGGTTTCCCTAATGTGCCAGTGCCCATCACTCGATCAGAGCACGGTGGCAATGCTGAAATAACTCACAATTAATCACTGACCATCACTGCAGTGATGGCAAGCAAGGGGGCTTCACCTCCCAGCCCTTCCCTGCTGAATGTTTTTCCCACTCCCAAAAATATGTGATTTTTCTTTTTTTCATCCTCCTTTTCCTATCAACTTAATTGCCTTTTCCCATTTATCAGGATGGAGAAAGGAGGTACAGAGAAGCCAGCGCTAGGAAAAAAATTCGGCTGGACCGGTGAGCAGAAAAGCGAGCGGGTGTGGGGATGGAGGAAGGAGGAGAGGAGGGCTCAGCACTGGGGTTCAGGGACAGTCTGGGGGTGGTTTGTGTCCCCTCCTAAGGAAAACTGTTCCTTTGCTGCAGAAAATACGTCGTTTCCTGCAAACAGACCGAGGTGCCGCTCTCCGTGCCCTGGGACCAAAGCAACAAGGTAGGATGATTCCCTGTGGGAGCTGCTGCCTCCTGCTCCTCTTCCTCCTCCTGCCCCTGACGTGCTGCCCCTGCCCCAGGTTTATCTGAGCTACAACAACGTCTCTGCGCTGAAGATGCTCGTGGCCAAAGCGAACTGGGCCCTCGCCAGAGAAAAGGAAAAGGTACTAAGCCCTGTCCCTTCTCCCTCGCCCCCGAAGTGTGGGCGATCCCGCTGGGAACAAGTCCCAGCCCTGCCCTGTGCTCCCTGAGGTGCGGATGTACACGCTGGAGGAGGACAAGTTCCTGTCCTTCCGCATCGAGATATCCGTCTGCATCACGGCCAGCCGAGCCTTCTCCCTGCTGTCCAACCTGCGGCGCCGGCACGAGTGGGACAGCCACTACGTGTGAGTGCTGCAGGCCGCCCCCAAAACCACACCCCCGACTTTAGGGCTCGGGGTCGAGCGTCCCTTTGGGCTTTCCTGGGAGCCACTGCGGTGCCTTGCTTGCTGTTAGAGACCCTGCACTGTGTCCCTGTCCTGGCTCCGTCTGGGCTGATGGCTGCACTTTGCTGAAGAAAATTGCTATTTTGGGTGCCCCTAAATATTTTGGGTCTGGCAGTGGGCTGTAAATGTGTAAGGCTCGGATTCAGGGGGCACGGCAGAGTTTCTGTGACCAGTCTCCTTCCCTCACAGGAGCGCTGAGCTTGTCCAGAAGGTCGACGACGATGACATGATCTACCACGTGGTGAGCCAGAAGCTCAGGCACGAGAACAAACCGCAGGACTTCGTTATCCTGGCGTCCCGGCGGAAGCCCTGCAGCAAAGGGTGAGCGTCCAGCCCAACCCCTGCTCCCTGCCATCCAAGCTGGGCCAGCTCACCGAGCTCTGTCCTCCCCAGGGACCCCTACGTGGTGGCCTTTCGGTCAGTGACGCTGCCCACCCACCCCGCCAGCGCCGAGTTCACGCGCGGGGAGACGCTCTGCTCCGGGTTCTGCATTTGGCCGGAGTCGGAGGAGATGAGCAAGGTGGGATGCTGTGGCTGTGCCACCTACAGCCCATGGGGGAGGCTCCCCACCTCTCCCGTGCCCCTGCTGACCTTGTCCTGTGCCTCGCAGGTGGCTTATTACAACCAGGCTATGCCAGGGTACCTCAACTATGTCACCACCAACGTGGCGGGACTGTCCTCTGACATCTGCTCCACCTTCGAAGCCTGTGAGAAGTTCCTGCTGAAGAACAAGGAGGACCTGATCTCACGGCTGCAGGACTTCTAGAGCCATGCTGACCCCCTGCTGGCAGATGGACAGACAGATGAGGGGACACTTCTGTGGTGGAAGGGGACGTGGGATGGTGGCACCCAGACCCTGCCTCCCTGAGGGCTTTGGTCCCAGGGGCTGGGGTGGGGGGGGCGTTACTGTACCACCTCATCCCTTGCACTGATGTGTCATATCTTTTCTTGCTTCTTTTTTAATTTTCTTTAGAAATTTTATAAGCTGATGTACAGGACTGGTTCACTTAATGCTACTTGAATCTTTATATAATCCAAAATCTTCCCAAACCGGATTTTTTTTTTTTTTACTAGTTCTTTGTGGGGCACAACTGGTTCCTTTTGGGGCAGCAAAGGGAGAGAGGAGGCAGTGATACAGGGAGGGTGCTGTACCCCTCCCTGGTGTACAGGGGTGGCTGGTGGAACATCCCACTCTCCCCAGGGCTGCTCCTTTTCCTGGACAGGGCTGGCAAACTGCCCTTGCTCCTCCTGAGCTGAAATCCTGCCCCATGGAAGGAGCAACAATAAAAGTGCATTGAAAGGAAAAACATCCATATGTGCTCTGGGTGAGTGTCAGCTCCAGGGGCTTGCCGTGAGGTGAGCTTGGAGCAGGGATCCTGCACCCACAGCACACCTGGGGCTCAGGTGGATGTGGGATCCTTAGAGGCAGGACTGCGCTGCAGGAAAGGGCTGGTGCTCCACTCCAGTGGCTTTTGGGGACTGCCCGGAGGTGTTGCTGCCATGTCTGGGGCAGCCCTCCTCATCCCCCTCTGCTGGGAGCACCAATGCCTCGAGATGTAAACCCCAAACTGCCTCAGAGGCGCTGGAAAAGGGAAAGACAGAGCCAAACCTTGTTCCCCATAGTCTGGGATGCTCTGGGAAAGCCACCAGAATGAAGCAGGGGTGACGGTGGAAGTGCTGCTCAGCAGTCACAGCCCAGGGGACATCTGCCCTCGGAGCATCTGTGGAGAGGCCCCTCCCAGGCCTTCCTGGGCCACGCAGCCAGAGGTTTTCTGATGGCATTGAGGTTTCTGGAGGGCTTGCTGCCTGCTGGAAAAGGAGTGAGCCCTGGAAGCCCTTAGGCACACAGAGCTTGGGGCACAGCAGGTGCCAGCTGTGTCCTTGCCTCTGCCTGCAGAGCCCCGTGCTTAACCCCAAGGATGGGTTTTGTCGAGCTGAACCACGAGCAAGTGATGGTGATGCTGTGCTTGGGGTGAGGTGAGGCCATGGGCTGCCAGAAATGAGCACGGGCTCTTTTCCAGGTGTTTTGTCCCTCTGCAACACCCCGTCCCTTTGCCACCCAAATTCCCCACTCGGTTTATAAGAAGAAGGAGCTCCTGCCCCTCTCCTGTGGGCACCAGCCACTGGCTCCCACACCTGGGCTGGCTGCGGCCATAAACCTCTAATCTCTGCTGTATCTCCCATCATAAACATCTCAGCTCAAGGCCTGGCACGTCTGTGCCCCGACCTCCCAAAGATAAAGCCATCTCAGGCTGAGCACAGTACAAAACATTCAATTTTTACAGAGCCCTCTTATCTCCCAAAACTCAGAGCAATCCTGCCTTTTTATCACCGGGAGGAGCGCCATCCTTTCCCCTTACCGTTAGGAATTGCTGCTGCTTGATTAAGTGGAGGGGATGATGTATTTGCCTGAACATTAAACTTTAACTGACCTCTCCTTCTCCTCAACTATTGTGCTTTTTCCTGCTGGGAGGCCCCGGTCAGCCCTGGCTCCAGCCCGGCTGGGTCCCTGGGGATGCAGGGTGATGGAGCAGGAGTGACCTGGGGGCACGGCAGAGCGCTGCAGCGGTGCAAGGCATCGCGTGGTTTGTGCTTTTGGGAGAAAACTGCAGCCCTGCAGCATCTGCTGGCCCTCAGCGGGGCATGGACAGCAGGGCTGGGCAGCTTGGAGCATCCCTGGAGTGCCCATCTCCACTGCCTCATCCCACAGAGCAGCAGGGACCTGATGGTGACTGTCCTCACCAGCCTTTCCCAGAGCCCTTTCTTTGCCCTCTCCATGAAATGCACCACTCTAATTTGGCAATCAATCACCACTTTTCTTAATCCCTTAAAAATAAAAGGGAATTACCCCCTGCTCTGAGCAACCTTCCAACCTGCAGCTTCTTTGCATGAAAACACCTTGGAGCTCTGGGCTGCTAATTCCCGCGTGGAGGCAAATCATTTGGAGAGGCAGATCTGGGACCTTGGGAGCAGCAGGGCTCTGTGCTGGCTGCTGGCAGAGCACATCACCGCCTCCCTGCCCAGGATGATGCAGGGAACAAAGCCCCACCTAAGGACCACGGCTGCCTTCCCTGGGCCCCTGCCATCCAGGGCTGCTGGAGGATGGAGCAGGGGAAACATCCCAAAAATGCCAAGAAGCTTATGGAAAAGAAAAGGCCATGAAGACAGCTGGGGATTTACAGGCCAGCACTCCAGGTTGGGTGTAGGCACCTTCTCCAGTGTGCTGCCATCACGGGAAGGCTTAAGGACCTGATTTTATGGGTGCCTAAATAAATACATGGAGCTAATATATCACAATGCAGGGTATATTTATCTGCTTTGCAGGAGTGGGATGGAATTAGACGGCAGTGTCTCTCTCAAGGCCAGCCCCGCTGTAATTCATGCCCCGAGGCGACCAGCCGAGGGGAGGAGGAGGAGGAGGAATTCGGCAGGCAGCAGTATTGATGGGCTACTCCCAGAAGCTTTGTTTTAATTAATTTTCAGAGCACTCCTTGCAGTGGATCAGACAGCTCCTTCAAAGCCTCCTTCCACCCACTGCTGCCCGTGCTCCTGTGCGGGGTCTGGGGCAGCGGGGTGAGCCCGGGAGCCCCCTGCTCCCTTCAAGCCCCCAGGCTTTTGGTTAAACAGTGCAGAAGCTGTTGCTGTTTTTAAACAGGGGGGCTTTCCCCTGGCCAAGAGGCCTCCTCGATGGCCACGGCGTGGGCAGGTGTATTTGTCAGGGCTTTTCTCTTCCCCTTTTTATTGACTTTCTGCTTGTTCCTGCTGCCAGGGGTCAGTCGGGGCGTTGGCTGGACTTTGCCAAAAGTCCACCCAAACCAGCTGGTTCCCAGGTGCTGACGCAGTGCCCTGCCCCTGAGATATGAGGAGTTCGAACCCCGGCTTTGCAGCCCAGTCGGGTGTGCGGTGGCGAGGCTGGAATGGGGCTGTGCCAGCTCCAAAGCTTTTCCTGAGTAAGCAGGTTTGTGAACCTGAACCGCATTTGCCCTGAGAGCAGCAAGGTGACAGCAGCGGCCACAGCTCAGCGCCGAATGCGGGGTGACCTGGCTGACGCGAGGGGACCTGTCCCCATCCAGGACGCCATGGCGAGTGACGCGCAGCCCTCCAACACCATCAAGCTGCTGCACCTGCTTTTCCTCTCCACCTCCTGGGGAATGCAGGTCTGGGTGACCTTCGTGGCCGGTAGGTTGGGCTCTGTTGCGCTCTCTGCCCAGGGGGGTGGCACAGGGGAGGGGGCTTTGCCCCAGAACTTACCTGCTCTCGCCCTCGCAGGGTTCGTGATGAGCAGGCACCTCCCTCGCCACACCTTCGGCTCCATCCAGCGTGAGCTCTTCCCCTACTACTTCCACATCAGCTCCACCTGTGCCTTCCTCAACCTGACCCTGTTCGCTATGTCCCACCCCAGCGAGCGGCTCGGCGAGGAGCACATGACCCAGGTAGCCTCCCCCTTTCAAACACCAACTGGCCACAGCCCCAACCCCTTCCTCTGCTCCACTCGGGCTGGCTGGCACACGATGGAGATCCACGCGCGGCTCTGGTTAAAAGAAGCCCATTAGCACCCAAATTGCAGCGAGCCAGGGGGGCTGGGGGAGAAATTAAACCCACCACACGTGCGAGGCGCTCACAGCGGGCTTTGCTCCCTCGCAGATCATCGTCTTCTTCGTCTGCATCGCCGCTTCTGTGCTGAACACGCAGTGGTTCGGGCAGGTCACCTCCGACATCGTGGCCGAGCTGCACCGGGTGGAGCGCAGCCAGGGGCTGGGGCAGGAGGTGGGGCTGGCGGCCAGCGAGCCCCGCAGGCAGCTCCGAGCCTCCAACCCCAGCTACAGGCAGCTGGCCCGGCGCTTCGCCCTCTACCACGCTCTGTCCTCCCTCTGCAACCTCTGCTGCATCGTGTGCAATGGGCTGAGCCTGTACCACCTGGCTGCCCGGCTCTCTGCCCTCTGAGGGCAGGACGCTGCCAGGGGATGGCTGGCCAGAGCCCACCCCCTGCTGCCTTGCTGGAAAGCAACCCTGAGCTTTGGACATTAAACTGCAGCATCCTCAGGTGGAGACACTCTGGCTATATTTGTGCACGGTGCAGAAATTTAGGAACAGTGAAATGGAAATGCTTTCTCTAGAGCTGTCTGCAGCCAGCCTCCATGATCGAAGCAGGAGTGTTTTATGGCTGAACAGCTTTCTAATGCCCCGTGCATTAGCTGTGTCTAAAGCTGCAGCGTATTCCTGCAGTCACAGAGAGACTGCAGAAGAGAAAGAAATGAGAGATTGAGAATTACTTCTAATTAAAAGCCTAAAGCTCATACAGAAGCGCAGGAGACCGTGTGTGTTGGCTGTACCAGTTAATGTAATGGATAAGGTTGTTTTGTTGGGGTTTACAATCAGTGTCTGTCATTCTCTTGTATTTCACAAGGCGAGAAAAAATGTTGTCTCATTCATCAGGCAGAAGTCAGTCTAGTTAAAATAGCCATGTTTATTCCAGGTTCTGTAGGACAACCAGTAAGGTATCAAAAGGGTCATTCAAACAAAGAGCTCTGCTGTACCCTGGCCAGCAGCACGGCCAAGCAGTGACAAACCAGCAGCTGCCGAGTCCCAGGCAGGAACCTGACTGCATCCACCCCGCTGCAGCGGGCAGGCATCGCCCCAGGCCACTGCTGTTAAACCCCAGCAAGGACAGCCCACCTCCGAGGAAATCTGTGATTCTTCTCAGGTGAGGAAGCACGTTCCCAGCTGCTGTTACTGCAACCACAGCCAGTGTTTGGCACTGCTTCAGGTTTATTTCAAAACCACACGCAGCCCATCATAGAGGAGACCTTCTGCAAGCCAGCTGGGTTTCCTTTTAAACAAATAATCCCCTCATGTTCTCCCCTTCGTTCTCCTATGCTGCTCCCCTGGAAGTTTCCCTGTGTGCCAAGATTATTTTCCTCCCCTGAAGAGTGCAAGGTATTTTTGTTTGAGCAGGAGTTTGCAGCCTGGAGCCGGGCTAACAAACAGCAGCCTCTTGCCCAGGATTCCTTGTTTCCTTCTTGCTCATCACAGTCGATGCACCTTCTTGCCAGAGAAGTATTTCTTAGAGAAAGGAGAACGCTTGGCAAATACCAAAACTGTCGGGGTCCCGGCCTTTACAAAATACCTGCAAAGATTAAAAGGAGTCCTTGGCTTCCTTGTAGCTGGCCCAGTGTCCTGCAAAGCAAGTGACTTCTGCCCAGCTCCATAAAGACCGACCTCCCAAAGGCTGGTGATGAGCTTTTGTGCTGATTAGCAGAGCCTCTTGGAGCCGGGGCTAAGCACATCTGAGGAGGAGTGTTTTATGAATCAACTCGTTTCCCAACAGCTTCTTTTAATTAAGGCAGCTGTTATTCTCCCTCTGGAAGGAGGGTTCTTTTGCAACTGCCCTTACAGCCTGAAAGCTGAGGGCTTGTGGACACCGCTGAGTTTTATGGAGTGACAGAGATCCCGCTCCCACTGCGACAGACCGAGCCCCCCACGCTGTGCAGCAGCTCCAGACAGCTGCGAGGTGGTGCAACTCAACAGCACAGGCTGTACAGAAACTTTCTGGCTTCACAAACAGCAGATTCTTCTCTCTCAATAACAGCACAAGGCTTTAAAGGCAGTTTCAGAGGGGAAGGGCGCTGCGTGCTGCGCCAGGGGCTGCTCACGCAGCAGTACGAACAGCGAGAGCATTGTTAACCTTCAACATGCTCTTTATAGGCTGCTGCCTTTTCTTTTTTTTTTTTTTAAAGTAGTACTGTGTAGATGGGATCTGGAATAGCCCTTCTGTGCTGCTCAGCCGTGCCCAGCTCCCTTTCCCATCTCCATCCACTACTGGAAAGAGTTGTTCGTTTTTTTGGGGGAAAACATATGTAAGTCGTTAAAGCCAGGCACGAAATCCTTGCAGCTTTCTACCTTCAAGAGGTAGGACTATTAAGTCAGAGAAGAGTTAGGACTATTTAAGAACAAACTGGACTTAAAGCTCATACTCTTTGCCTTTTTTCCCCTGGACACGGACAGGTACAGCCTCACCTTTCGTGCTGCAGCACTTGTAGCAATGTGTGTTCTGGGTTCACCTCATACATCTCTTCTCTTTCCTCATCTTCAAAATAGAGCTGGAAAGAAATTTGGGGGGTTATTTAAATGCCTGAGGTACACGAAGGGAAGTACTGAGCTGCTGAAAGCCCAGCAACAGCACACCATTATCAGCTGGGGGCTTATCAAACCTCTGTAGCTTGACCTGACTGTCGGATGCAAAATTCAGGGACGCAGAAATCGGTCTGTGTGGATTCCGAGTTTTCCCTGTATAAAGCAGCTTTGGCTCTGCTGGCAGTGGCAGCAGCAAGGCAAAATCCACTGCCTGCTCCCATGCTTTACAGGCAGTCAACCCAAACCTAAGGGCTGCTTTTTAACAGGTGAGATGCAGCAATGTTGTGAGAGAAACTGAGCGGGTTTAGAGGTATTTGAACAAAACAAGAGTTGATTTAAGAGATTAAAATCCAGCAGTGGTGCCTCAGACTGTAAACACACAGAGGTTTTAACCTGGAAAAGTACACAGCCACTGTCCTTATGGACCTGTCTGCTCACTGTGCACAGGGTTGTGCTGCTGCCTGGCACGGATGACACTGAAGTGGAAAATGAAAAATAAACAACTGTATCCTTCTATGTGCCATTGCAGAAAAATTCTCAAAACCTGCTGCAGCCACAACCAACTCACAACCCACCTTTGCTAAAGTGTTCATGGAGATCTATTATCTTGATGTGGTTACGTTCTTAAGTAACTCCATTTGGTTCTGAAAATAAACTATTTTTAAAATAATATTTTCTTATTTGTACTGAGCAACTCCACGATGCAATTAAAAACCCAGGCAGCCGATCAGCTTGACAGTCTAAATCTTAATTGCTATCACAAAGATGGAATCCAAGCAATATCTATAAATAACTTCTGTCAAACACAGCGTAAGTGGAAGACATTTTTCATTTTCGTAAGTGAACTCCGTCAGCACATGGGGGGCAATGTTTGAGTTTATAAGTGAGGGTAGCTCTCTCTTGTTTCACATCTGTGCACGGTAAACAGATGCCAACACTTTCATACCCCCAGAGGTGTGCCCTTCCTCACTCCAGAAATAAAAAAACCCACAACACAACAACCCTGAAACTGAAGGAAAGTCAAACTCCTCACCTCGAGATTGTTGGGAAGGTATTTTTTTTCTAAATCCCAAGGAGGCAACTCAGCAAACATCACCATTAAATGATCAATAAACCTAAAAGCCAAAATACACTTGGTGAGCTTAGACAAAGTGCTCAGCTTCAATAACTTGTACAGTTGCATTTGAATGATGGCAAAAATACATTAGCAAATTAAACAACAGACTTGGGAGTAAGTTTAGATCACCAATAGTTCCTCCCCTTCAAACTCATCACTTTCCCAATGCATCCAAGGCCCTGTTGTAACTCAGGTTAATGGCAACAAACTTGAGTAGTGCAACAACAAATTATTTTTAACTCTGCATTTTCACGCTGAAAAACATGTCAAAATAAACACCCTGCATTTCGTCTAAAATGGATTTTCCTTCCACACAGTCCCATGCTTCACCAGATCAGAGTGATGAGAATATGTTTGTGTGTCAAAGGCTTCTTTATTTTGGTACTTGAGGAGTGTTGGAGGCCAGTTTTGTTCTAAAAATCCATTTCAACTTCCTTTAGTCACAAAAAGGCACAATGAACACTACCATAAAAGTTCTACAACTTCACTAACCTGCCTGCGTTGCAATTTTAAGTCCTAAACTTATTAATAGATCTGAGGAATAGGTCTTCCAACAAACAAAAAGTTACAAATTCCAAGTTTGTTTAACACTACAAGATCAGAAAATGAGGTTAACACCAAGGAGAGGGGAATTCCCAGCTTGCCAGTCCCTCCCTTACAGTCTGAAGGGCCTGCAGCACCTCAGTCAGATCTGATGAAAGCCCTGAGGAGAACTTTTGGGGTCACTGCTGGTTATGAGAGGTCCCCTTTGGAAACTTTTTATAATTCTTAAGTTTAATATTTTTTTTCCGAGACACCATATTTGGAGGGCTTTGAAACAGCACCTTAATGAATCTCTTAAAATCCACACGTGTGGCTGGGTCACAGATATCACTGGCCACTAATTAACTGCACTGCAAGCCCCTCCAGTCACCCTGGCTAAATGTGTTTGTCTGCACTATAAATTTATGTAAATCACAGAATAATTCAGGCTGGAGAGGACCTCAGGAGGTCGTCTAGTGCAGCCTCCTGCTCAAAAGCAGGGTGAGCTGTGCCATTAGAAATCTGGAACTGCTTCGCCAGCAGGGCAGTGTTTCACTTGCTGCCCACTCTCATCTGCTCCAACACCTCCTCTGTGCAGGAATGCTGCTGGCAGTGCCTTTACCTGGAGTTCTCATGAAAAGCCACGGTGAAATCTGTCTGCTCGTGCTCGGGGTACAGGAAGAGGACAGGCCAGTTCAGGTTGCCATCAGCATCTAAGTGCACCTTTGCCCCCGTGGCACTGTCAGAGTGGAACCCATCCAAGGAGATCTCAGCCAGGCCATCTGACACTTCCTCTTCTTCATCTGAAGGCTCCAGGACCAGCTTGATATTTCTTTCCTGGAGGGGAGGGAGGGAAAAAACCAAAAACTGACTAAAAATCTCAAAGAGTTACAGAGGGGAGAATAAGAACAAAAAATTAGCAATCAGTAAAAGGTCAAATTATGTTGTTCTTGTTAATGAGCCAACTCCTGAACACGCCATCCAAAGCTCTCCCACAGTATCAGACTCAGGTGACTGGTCTTCCAGTTAGAATCCAGAACCTCAGCCAGACACCCAAAGTCTTCATGAAAAGGGTGAGGAGAGGTGGGAATCCAGAGGAGCCCACCCGTGGAGAGAAGAGCCTGAGGAAATGTGTGGACAGGGATGCATCTGAAATCCTTTTCTTTGGGGCCTAGCAGGCATCACTCCAGGGTGCAGCTACACACACCAGCTCCTGAGAACATCCAGTCTTTCAGAGAACTGCAGAAAGCTCACTCTGTTCCTTGGAAAGATA
Source organism: Mohoua ochrocephala (assembly GCA_013398855.1). Taxonomy (NCBI): domain Eukaryota; kingdom Metazoa; phylum Chordata; class Aves; order Passeriformes; family Acanthizidae; genus Mohoua; species Mohoua ochrocephala. Next base: position 25,028 of record VZTA01016073.1, on the reverse strand, counting down.
ACAGCAGGAGAGACCTGACCGTAGGTAAGAGCCCAAAACATTTTAATGTAACCCAAACGTTCACTGAGGAAGGAGAGGATCCAGGACTGGTTCCCTCCTCTACCCTACTGAATGGTTATCTCCTATTCTTCCACAGAATTAACGCCTGTGGGTAGCAAAGAAAGCCAGGTTCATGGGGCTGATGGGATGCTGCAGCCCAGCAGCCAGAGCACTCACAAAGCTCAGCCCATCTCCTACCACTGGGTCTGTATTTTGCATTAGTTGTTACCTGAAATACAGCAACCTGGGAGCTGGGGTTAGAGCCATGCAGATCTGGAGAATCGTGGTTTTAACTCCTTTTTTCTGGCTCTAGCCCTCAAAAGCCAATGTATGAGAACAAACTTTTAGAGACAAACGAGAGAGCTCTTTAAAAATCCCCAAACCACACAAAAGCAGCCCCTCTCAGCCACTCACCTTTATTGCTGCAAGCAGAATTTCCTTTTGACACTGCTCTTTCCTCTCCATCACCTTTGCTTTCCTTGCATCCCGCTCCTGAGTTCGCTACAGGTAAGAAAAGGTCACACACAGCAAGTCAGTGCCCAGCACTGCTCATCCCTGGCAACGGGTGGAGAAATCAGTTTGGATCCCCAGGAAGGTCCCCTCCAGCTCCTTCCCCTGCACATCTCAACACACAACACACGGAGCCACCACTCAGTCCTGCTTGGGGACATCACAGAAACTGGATGGAGCACTCTCCCTCCCAGGATCCCAAAGAGACAAGCACTACAGATGAGAGGCTGCCTTAATATTTACCTTTAATTTGTCGGCTTTAGCTCTCATTTCCACAAGCTTTTTCTCTCTTGAGTCTATTTGCAAGCCTTCCTCACACCATGCTATCGCTTCCGAGAAATTCTTCAGCTCCATGTGACAGAGAGCTCCTGGAAGGATTAACAGGGTAAGTTTCTAGTGTTGGAGTCAGTGTACAACTATTACACAAAGGGGTGGTTACAAAGACAGTGTTAGGCCTGGTGCTTTTGCACTAAACTTTTTTGTCTTGCGTGGTCATGCTCAACCAGAGACTTCCAGCACGTCAGCTGAGGAGAAAATCTAAAATATTTCATCAGTTCTTGTATCACTTAGTGACAGAAATCAGCAGTACTATGCTAGAGGAAGTGTCTGTTACAAACAGAATTTTATCATTGTAGTTAACATTTCAGTGTTTGTCTTGTTAGGAAAAATAAAAGGGGGGGGAAAAAAGAACAGACCCCCAAAAACAGTACTGTGGAAAACAGGAAAAGCTACGCTGCACTCTACAGAAACAGGCCCAGTGCCCCTGATAGATATAAAAGATGAAGAACAAAAGGATATTTTGACTGAAAATGCAAAGCAAAAGGCAGAGCTCTGTTTTGGGGAGAAACAGCAATAACAAAACAAGTGATCTCTTCCAGTAACTGCTTTCCCTTTCTGAAATGAATTCTGTCCAGAAACAAAGTGTGATGCCCACTCACGGTAATTTCAGCTTTATAAACACAACTATTAAAACACACAGAAACAGGCAAGGAAACAAAGCAACACGTAGCAACAGCCTGTTTCAGGGCTGGTAACAACAACAGCACAACCAGTACAGTTAACAGGAGCCAAGTGTTTGGGAAGGATGCCCCTTGGGCTCCGTGCAGAAACACCAGCTTTAACTCTCACCTCTTATGATGGCTTTGAGATGGGTGGGCTTCAGCTTCTTGGCCTGGATGGCGTCATTGAGAGCAGAGCGGTAGTTACCTGTAAAGCAAGTCAAAGTGCTCAGAACCTCTCACTTGTATTTAAAATCCAACCAGATACCAAGGTGACAGAACAGTTTATGGGGAGACCCTACAATTCACTGTTTCTACAACCACAGCGACGTGAGAGGAGGGTAAAAAAAGGGCAAACTGAGAGCAAGAAGTGAAAGGACGGGGATTGATCGTACAGGTGAGAGGTAAATAAGGTTTGGTGTGAGCAAAGCACCTCCCTACTGCAACACACAGCAGCATTAAAAGGCCCAGAACACCTTCCCTGCTGCATGGACAATGTTGGTAGGATGGTGGTAGCTGCAAGAGAATCACAGAATTAATAAGGTTGGTAAACAACTCCATCATCAAGTAATGGTTTTAAACTAAATGAAGGTAGACTTGCACTAGATGTAAGGAAGAATTTTTTTACAATGAGAGTGGTGAGGCACTGGCAGAAGTTGTCCAGAGAGGTGGCAGGAGGCTCATCCCTTGAAACATTCAAGGCCAGGTTGGACATGGCTCTGAACAAACTTGTTTAGTTGACGATGTCACTGCTCATTGCAGAGGGGTTGGACCAGATGGCCTTTAAAGGTCCCTTCCAACCCAAACTCTTCTATGATTCTAAAACCCATTGGTTTCGCCCTGTCCTGGAGCCAAAGCTCGAGCAGCAGGTGACAGCTGGAAGGAGCAGAGCACAAACCCTGCACTCAGCCAGGTGCTGAAGTGAGCCAGGTCTCCAGGGTTCAAGGAGTCTCTTTCTCATGAATAAGCTACTTACTCTGCCGTATCACAAAACCAAAACAAAACAAAAAGGAAACCCCAAATGGGGAAAAAAAAGAGAGCAGCTCTGGAGCGCGGAGCCGCGCTCCCGGGAGGTCAGAGGCCCCTTACCCAAGTGGAAATGGGCGGCCCCCCGGTTCGTGAGCAGCACCGCGTCCAGCTCGGCGTCCCCGCACCGCCTCCGCAGCCCCTCCGAGTAGGCGGCCACCGCTCTCCCGTAGTCCTTCTCCTTGAAGTACTCGTTCCCTTCGTTCTTGTACATCCTGGCCAGCTCTGCGGGGATGCAGCGGGGTCAGGGTGGGAGCGGGGATCCCCCGAGCCCCAGCCCGGCCGGTGCGCACCTGCGGGGCTCTGCTCCTCGTCGAACAGCAGCGACTGCAGGCAGGCGAGCTCGGGCTGCCGCTCCGCGTCGATCTCGGCCGGGCAGCGCTTCATGAACATGGGGATGGCCTCCAGCTCCTGCGGACGGACAGACGGACGCGCTCACACAGCGCCCTGAGCTCGGCCCGCCCGGCCCCGCGCCCGGCGCCGCCGCCTCACCTGCTCCCACCTGTCGGGGTGCAGCGCTCCCCGGTACCGCGGCGGCTCCGCG
>VZTA01016073.1:0-18490 GCA_013398855.1 Mohoua ochrocephala | reverse complement strand
CGGGGGCGGTGGGTGGCACCGCGACAGGGACAGGGGTCACACAGGACTGGCACCATCAGGGTTCTGGCGTCCCTTCCCAATTAACAAGGGCTCGGAAAACTGAGAAGGTCCTGGTTCTTGGGAGAGACTGCTACTGTGGAACTTGCTGCTGGCCCGCCGGCTCAGAGGGACAGCGAGCACTTGTCCGTCCCGCCCTTGGAAGAACTGACCTTCATCACCTCAAACAGCACCTTCACCAGCTCCATCCTCCTCCGCTGGTCATGGTTTGGACAGCTGGGTCACATCTGGAGTGTGGTTATGGCAGACAGCCCTCAGCTCCACAGGTGCCGGCTGGGAATTCCTCTTAACCCACTGCTCCACCTTTTAAAAGTCTTTCTTAACCCACTGCTCCACCTCCGCTTCGGCGTTTCTGTCTTCAGCCTCACCTGCCCAAAGCTGCGTCTGCAGGAGGCACCACGAGGTCTCGGTGGAGCTGCACTGCCCAGGTCAATGACCTGCTCAAAGCCCTCGATGGCAAATGTTTTCTGTTTGTCCCTGAGGAGCTGCAGTTTGGGAATGGCATCACCCAGGTCAAAGTCCACAGCTTGGCCCAGGAGTTTCATCCACCAGGAACAGTTCTTGCACAGTCCACCCTTATGTAATAGTAAAAAACGATAAATAGAGGCAGGGCAGGATAAAATGGGTCCTTGAAAGCAATGAGCCCATCTGCTTCCCCTTCTAGGCTCAGTCCTGGGGCAGCATGTCCCGAGTGTTCAGGGGCAGAGCCACTGGGAAGGTGCCTGAAGGAGGGCTGAGAGATCAGAAGCCTTCTTATCTCATTGCAGCTTTCTCCAGCCCGTTCTGGCAGACAGACATTGCCTGGCACCCAGGTGCCACCTCCACATGGTACTTTTCAACCTCCTCCCTCAGCTCGGAGGGAGTTAAACATCTCTGGGAGCAACTGTGAGCACATGGTGAAGTACTCCACTAGAAGAGGAGACAGCACTTCAATGAAGAGTTAAATAATCCTGTTTAAATATAGGGAAAGAAGAATGAATCCTTATGTTGTTTAAAAATGGGATTTGAAGAAATCTTCACAGTTCTTCTATAACGTGAAGGCTTCATGTGCACTCCTGTTCACAGAGGGCTGGAAATGGGCAAAAGCAAGGGATTAAAGAGCACATCTTTGATGCTCCAGGTTATCTGGAAGCATTAAAGTCATTAAACAGTCGAGCCAGTTCTGCGAGGTGACTCAACATCCTGTGTGCCCAGGGGGACCTGTGGGAGTCCCTCAGCAGCTCAGTGCTAGAGCTGGGACCTGGCCCAGGTTTCCTGGCCCTCCCAGAGCAGCCTTCACTGGTTTTGTCAGGCAATTACTTCTCCCTACATGTGTGTCACCACAATTAGACAGGCACTGCAAACGCTGCTTGGGAGAGGTGCTGGGGCTGTCTCGGAGGCTGGAGGAGCAGGATGGATCCCTGTGGGAAGGGAATTCGCTCACACCTTGGACACCCGGGTGCTGCTGTGTGTCCCTCGGGACCTCCAGAGCCACTCTGCAAATCCCTTTGTCCATCTCCTGCTTGCCCAGGAATTGTGGGATCTTCACCAGGCAGTTCAGGACGGCAGGGTTGTCTCCTTTTCTATGGAGCCAGAGAAGTGAAACACATTTCCATCAGTGACTCATTACCTGCTGTGCTGATCAAAGGGACAAAACCATCTTGGATTGATTCGCCGGGGCAGTGTTGTAACCGGGAGGGTTTAAGGCTACACAGGAGACGTGGTCTGTGGGGAAAGCCGATCTCTTATTAAATCAGCAGACAGGACTGACTGCGGGGCTCAGCTCGGGGGTTATGTGCCTGAAAGGCTGTCTGGGCTCCTTATTTTTTCCAGCTGTGCTGGGGGAACCTAATAAAGGTACTGCTGTCCCTGCAGCCTTTCACCGAACTGCTCGCCCGCTGCTTTGCTGGGGCTGATTTATGGCATCGGGGCCAAATGCGTGGCCTGAGAGGGGTGTGCCCTGCACATGGTGAGACCGAGGGGCTCAGCTCCTGTCTGGGGCCTCCCTCTTTGCCCCGAGGGATTTCCAGGAGGAGAAATGCTGAGGATGGGGAGAAGATAGATGAAAGACCAAGCAGGCAATAGCAGCTGCCTTCAATCAGTCCCTGGCACAGCACCGAAGAGATCAAGGGGTCAGTGTGAGAGTAGCCACTGGGCTGGTGGAAAACGGTTCTTCCTTTTCCAGAAGCATTCCCAGGTAGCACCAGGGCAGGGCTAGGGAAGAGAAGTCAGGGCAGGTGAGAGGCCAGATCAGTGGTCAAACCTCTCTCCATCCTGCAGAGGATTTGCAGTTTGGGCTTGGGGTTGGCACAGAGTGGTGGCACATCCCATCCGCCCGTGGACGTGCTCTTACACAGCTTGTAGGGTCCGTGACCCCACAGTGCTGGCTCACACATTGGCTCACGGATTTGATCCCCTCCAGTGATATTACTGTAACTGCTGGACAATGTTTTTATGCCCAGGGGAACGGTGGTTACAGGTCCTGCCTTTGATTTGCCCCTTGGAGAGTTGCTGGGGGATATAAAATTACTGCACAGCCCCTGCACCCTGGCAGCTACCCAAGGTGCAGGTGCTCCCTCCCGGGTAACCCTCGGGGGCTTTCAGACAGCTCCTCCTGAGCAGACACTTTGTTTTTTCCCTGCCAGGACCCTGCTGTTTTCCAGCCCTGCCTGCACAGGGGAGGGGACATTCCCTGGGGAACGGAGATGCTGGGTGCCACGGTGATGGTTGCCATGGCAAGGGCTGCCACCATCCCCGCGGGTCCTTGGGGACCAGAGCTGTCAGCATGTGGCTGCTGGCAGGCCTGGGGACACGGGCAGCCAGGCGAGAGCTGGATGTGTGGGGAGAGCTGGACTTAGTGATGTAGCTCTTCTCATCTCCTAGGCTGCCTGTGCCTGCTGGGAAGCAGCTCCTTGCACAGGGACTTTTTGCACAGGATGGTTCAGGACACCCAGCTCAAGATGGGAGCACCCTGGGGTGGAAGCATGGGACGTGCTGAGCACCCACCACAGAGCACACGCTGCCCACAGGCAGGTGAGCCCGGCAGGAGCTCAGCAGTGACCACGTTACCTCTGCCTGCATCCTCAGGCCTTTGCCCTTTTCAAGGGATGCTTGGACAACCCTTCTCATTAGTTTTGCTCTGTTTCACCTGCAAGCGAGTGGATGCACTTCATGGATGAGGGCAGCTGGGTTTGAGTCCTTTTAGGTGCCAGGAGCTCCTTGTATCCTCAAAAAAGTCATACTCTGCTGCTTAAAAGCCAGTTTTTCCTCTAACAGCACCATCAACAGCAGCAGCACATTGCAGAGCCAGTGCAGGTAGGAGCCCTTCCCTTAGTACCCATTCCTGGAGCTGTATTCATCTTGGCAGCTTCCCCACTGAGAAACAGAACAAAGCCTCAAGGGCTCAAAGCAGACAGGGAAAGCTTGAGTCTGAAATAGTCCACCTTGGCTAGGGATGAACAGCAGGAATCCACATGGCTTCTCTCCTTTATCCAGCTGAGCGAGGAACAGGCAGCTTGAAAGAGGTCAAGACATCTTCGTAATTGGTGGGGAACTTTCAGATTACACTTGAGTGGGGAGGTTGTGACACTGCTGCCCTTCACTGCAGCTGGCAGGAGGTGACTGGTGAGTGTGCTCAAACCTGCAGAGATAATCGACTCTTTATGGCCTGCTGTGGCCAGAACTGCTCCTGGAGGAGACTGGCTGGGCTCTCACTGGTTACTGTGTCCTTTCCTCCCTCCCCGGCAGCGTGGGCTCCCTTGGGTTGAGATGTATCACTGTTGTATCACTCACTGAGGTGAGTGGCTCTGGTGCTGGCACAATGTGCCTGGTGCATGGGGCGTTTCCCAAACTGGGGGAACCTCGGGAGCAGCCAGGAGCTGCCAGGAGCCTGCAATTCACATGGCAGTGGCTGATGGGACCCGGGCAGGCCCAGGAGCAAAGGACAAGAGAGAGAAACTGCTGGAACGGCACCATGCCTTCCCTGGGATAGACAGGGCCGACAGAAGGATGACAGGAGAGGATTCCCTGTCCTCTCTCTGCCTGGCTGAGTAGAGATTTAAAGGAGGGGGGGCAGTGACACCACAATTGAGCAGTAATTAACAATTTTCAGCTGGGACTTCAGAGAAGTTACATACATGAGAAGAGGACGCCAGATCCTGCACATCCTCCCAAGGAAGGTGTGGTGGCACCTTCCTTAAAAACATCCTTTCAAACTCTGCTACTACTTACAGGAGTCGCACATACCTGTCATGGGTGGTGTTACCACACCTGAGTAGCCCCAGGTCCACCACAACTCCACAGAGAATTGGGTCTGAAAAAGTGCTACCATAGCAAAGCAGAGCAGGGAATGAAAACCTGGAGGCAATGGAGAAAGTGAGAGGAGCAGAAAATGTCAGTAGCAACAAAGGCTGGCCATAAAAATGTACTGGGAGCACGCTGGTTCTCCTAGAGTTAAGTTTTATCAGGTCTCGTACGAGTGTTTAGACCAGACAGGAATAATTAAATCTAGGTGTAATTACATGTTAGTTGTGGCTGATTAAGTATGCTAATTAATCTGCAATTATCATTTGGTGGGGGGAAATAATGGAACACAGGTAGAACTGCAGCGATTTAAGGAAATCCTGACTATTGTTCCCAAGGAGGAGGTCTCTGAAGGGAAATGCCTGAGCAGTGATGTGCGTGAGGGAGGCTGCAGAAATGCTGCTGGGGCAACACAGGAGGGTTGTGAAATGCAGCCCAAGCCAAGGCCAGCACAGAGTGAGATTAAAGCAGCGCAGGGCTTTGGCACCTGAACTGCAGCTTCAGCAGGGCTGAGGCACTTGGCAGCCTGGCTGTCAGGAGAGAGCCTGGCAGCTTCTCCCTGGGAAAAGAGCACTGGGAGAAGGTGTATCAGCTGTGATCAGGGGGAGGAGCAGGAACACCTCCCCCTGAGCCTACCGAGCTGCCATGAAGGCATTTATCAAGGAGACAGAAGAGGTGAGTGTGAAACTCCTCAGGCTGAAGAGTTCACTAAGTCTTCACTCTGAGTTTTGGCTGCTCATTCAAGGCAGGGATTAGATTTATTAGCATGAAATGAGAACAATGAAGTAACTACCCATGTCAATGGGTAGCACCTAAATCCAAAAGGGGGGTTCTGTCCTCCTTGGACAAAATGTCACAGGGAAAGAATGAAGGGGGGTGTGTGTGTGTAAAAAATTGGGACAATTGGCATCATGAGGCTGCTGTGTGGAGCTAGTGGGGCATAACTGAAGGGTTAAAGGCTCAGCTATGAGGTGTTTCTTTTATTGCAGGTGTGTCTTGGGGCAAAGATAAGTGAAGGCTCACAGACTTCAAAGACATTCCTACAAACATCACCTCCCACCACCTCCCTCACAGTGCCTTGGGTCTCTTACCCAGACTTTTCTCAGTAATCGCTGGCCATGTGGAACGACACAAGAAGCACGAGAGAAATGACAAACAGCTGTTGGAAAGCAAGCAAGCACTCATTAAAAGACACCCCTTGGAACAGTACGCCGGCCAGAGCTTTATTTTTCAACAGCCCATACAACCAAAAACCGAGAGCAACAGCGATGATGTGTGTGCATGTGTGTGTGTGACTGATACAGTGCAGTACCCAATCACAGCATACAGAGTTTGCCAATAAATTAAGGAGTGAAAAAACAAACACGGTGCATACCTAAAGATCATCAGTACATAAGTGAAACACAGCCTAAGTAGAAGTATTTGCATATCCTCTAGCTGTTTTAACACTGCCCTTTCAAAAAGCTAACCAAACCATTCTTGCTCTGTGCAGACTATCATACACGCACTGGGCTAAATCGTAGCTTCACCCCAGGGACAATTCCCTCGTAGGGGCAGGAAGGCAGGTCACACCCTGAGAATCAACACTTGCCTTCCTGTGTACCCCTGGTGCAGCCAGGAGGCGTGGCAGACACTCCTGGATCACTGACACAGCTCCATGGCTCGGGCAGCACTGAGGACACTCTGCACTGGCCGTGTCTCCCCGTGGAACGCTGCCCCTGCGCAGGATTTCAGGGGGTACCCTTGCTTGCACACAGTGTGCATCACTGAGTTACAGCCCAAGCTTATTCCTGCTACTGCTTTATCATTGGTTTCATCTGGACCTTAAACATCCATCTATCAATAAATAAAATCATTGGTTTAGCACGCATAATAAAATTACACCTCCCACTGGTAACTGTTTGAGGAGTTCTCCGTGTTACCCCCTACACGAGCCTCAGGAAAATGACCTTTTTTTTCCCCCCTCAGGCTCAGTAAGGTTTCAAGTAACAATTTTCAGTACTGCTTGGACAAGACACAGGCTTGGTTTGGAACCCTGATTCTGGCTACAGGGTCAACACATTTCCACACTTCTACACTCAACTGTATCAAGTCCGTGACTGTGCCATTTTCACCTGCGAGCAGCAGAAGAGGAAACTAACAGTACTTGCTGTTGTTTCCTCTCCAGGTGACTGAAACAGTCCTTTTACAAAGCCTATCAACCTAACCCAGCTAAAATGAAAAGCAAAAATGTCACTCAAGTCAGAACCGAAGCCTGTGTGTATCAAGATTCACATCAAGAGTTCTTATCCACAGCCACTTGCTCTAACAAACCTCCTAAAAACGCAGCCTTGACTTCCTTCTCCCTACAGGCCAGGACAGAACAGTCTGAGATAAGCCATATCTTCCTCCAACTGAGTACTTATAAGGCACTAAAATTAAGCCACAACCAAAAAACCCCCAAAAACATAAACCCAAAAGAAACCCAAATAAACTGACCCACAAAGAAATTAAAATTTGGCTATATGAAATAGCAGCATTTTTTTTTTTTCCCAGTGGTCTACAAAGCCAGAACATCGATACTTTGGGGCAAAAAAAAACCAATGCACTGTTGGCCAACTACAAAATACCTAAAAATACCTACATCCATTCGCACTTCATAATCAAAAAATCAGTACAAATCCGATAGGCACAAGTAAAAAGCATCTTCTTCACACCTCAATGCTCAGTTTTCCAGCAGAAGCCGGGGCTGGGGAGCTCGGCTGCCGTGCAGGACGAGCCGAGCGGCGCGGCACCGCAAGCACGCAGCCGGAGGATGATGGAATGTGGATGAGCCACTGCAGAGCTGCTCTACAGGATACTGACTGGAGGCAAATGTTTTTAACAACGTGATTAATTAGACAATGTGTTCAGCTTTGGCACCTATTTCTGAGCCCTCCCTCCTCCCGCCGTTCTCAGAAGTCAAGTTAAATATAGCTATGGTACACAGCTGGTGTAGCTCCAGTGTCTTCATCCATTCCCATTATTTCTCTTCTGCTTGGAAATAGGTGAACTCACCTACGTCACTACATTAGATACAAAGGCTAGCACTTCAGATTCCTTAAAAACAATCACTCTGAGTTTGGAAAACTGGTTTTAAAACATACGAAGAAATACTAAACATAAACGTGTAAAGCAGGAATTCATACCTTTAAACATCAATAAGAATGAGCTTATTTGGAGAGCAATAAAGCTTTTTTTTTTTTTAAAGGATATACTGACTAGCTATAGGTAAATTCCTCTTTCCCTGATTGCTTGGTGAGCTCAGCCAGGCTCAGTGCCTTGCAGCTTTGCAGATTTTGTCATACACTTCTGGAAAGGCATCCTTGCAATTCATCTGCTCCCTCAGCTTGTGGTACAACGAGCCATCAAACATATCCCAGAACTCCTCACGGGTCATGTAACAATCTGCATACAGCATCTGGAAACTGGAGAGAAGGGAAAAAGAAGACACAGAGATTCAGTATTAATTGAGCCACAAGATTTGATAGAGAATATTAAAAAACAAAATTCAGTGCAAGCTCTGAATAGCAAATACTTAACAAAACAAAACCATCAACAATGCTTTTTAAAAACAAGCAAATACAACTGCTCACATGGATTATGCTGGGACACTCAGCCAATTATGTTTTATGGACTTAGTATTTTTTTTCTGCCTGTTTTCTTAGGATCCATGGAGGTACAATCATAGAAGCTTGTATTTGCCTGCATTACAATATCCATTCAAGACAGATGTAACAATACATCCTTTGACTTTTTCACTTCTTTGGACACTGAGAACAGAACTAGGAAGGCAAGACACCACCAGATGAGACCAGACCAAGAAGATAAAGTCATAGTCTAAACAAAGCATGGTGTAACAAAGGTCCATTTACAAATTAAATCCTCCTTTAGCTGTGGACTCTTCCTCACTCCCATCGTGTGCTCTCTGAACTGCAGCTACCATCAGAGTACAGCAGCAAAACACAACCTAACATAAAAGCTCTATTGTTTTGTGTGATTACGAAACTGGAAGATTAAGCATTTACCCATTGTTCATGTCCCAGTGACAGGTAGAAAACAGACCAAAGTTTGTCAGTAAAGAGCTTTAAATTAAAATCTTAATTTCAAGTTAATGAAAAAAAAAGATTAAAATTAACTTTGGCTTGCTTTGTTCTCTGGCAAATCACTCCTTGCAGCTCAAAGTCATTTGCAGTCCCCAAATCATCTCGAAGCAGCCTTGCCATTATTGCTCAGCCACATGGGACATGATCACTGTTAGACCGAGAAGTAGGTCAAAATAGAAATGGGGATAAATTATACTGATGGTGTAAAAATACCGTGTAGTTGCTTTTTGTTCCTGAGAAACCAGCCTGTGGCTGCTCCTCCACTGACACCGCTCCAGCAAATTAGGCTGGCTCGAGCCCGTGACAGATGGTGGGCACATGCCTCACGCCCACTGTGGTCCTGTGTAATAAGAACCGAGGCAGGGAAAAGGAAGCTCTGGAGCACAAGTTTTGAGGGAGGAAAGAATGCCACCAGCACGCAGGGACTGACTGCAGGGACGGCCCAAGGCTGGCCCCCCTGGGCAAGGACATCCCGGTGCAAGGATGGGGCAGAGCTGCCCTGTGATGCTGCAAGGACTGCAGGGAGAACAGTCCCAAGGGCAGGCAGGGAAGCTGTCCAAACTTTTGGGATTCCTGAATGACGTATTCCAAGGATGTATTCTGTAGCAGCAGACTCTACTCCCAGAGCTGAAGGGGTGACCTGAAGTCACCCAGAGCCCAACTACACTGCAAGAACTTCAGCCAGTGTGTCCTTTTGTTTGGTTGGTTTTGCAATCAAACAATAAAGGGAAATCATATTTAAAACTCACCAAAAATTAGAAATTTAAATTAGTTTTCAATTATTGTGGTTGTTAAATTATTGCAATATTAAATATTAAAAGTTCTGTGGGATAAATAACTGATTAAACCACACGAGCGTGAATTATATGAGATTATTCCTGTTCTGAGGAGTGGGGTCCTTACCCGTGCACACTTCTCACAAACTTTTCCATTTGCCTCATTGAAGCCCTGGCTTCAAACTGTTTGCTTTTGGGCTCTCCATAAGCTCCTATATCCACGTAGAGTTCGGTTTCATTTCCTTTGGGATGGACCATACCGGGATTGTTGGGCAGTATGAAAGGACATAACCAAATAGGGTACACCTGCAGGGGCACAAAAACACTTCATCACTTATTTTTGAACACAATCATCCTTTAAGCTCTTTAATAAATGTGGCAAAATGAAGAGTTAAGAGAACTTCTTCCCAATCTGGGACTGAAACCCTTGCTTTCAGCTCTTCCTTCCCAGCTGTGCTGGTGGTGTTCTTACTTAGCTGGACCTTCTAATGACCATAACACAAATAGATTGAAAATGTCCTCCTAGAATTACATCTCCTCCCCTTAAGTATTTGAAATTAAAAGGAAAAAAATAACCCCACAAACAAACCACCCCGATCTCAAAGCAGCAACTGAATAAACATTGTGAGCAAAAAGAGAAGGAAATGTTTTCCTTCCCAGGTCAGTCCAAAACTGAAATTGTCAAAACTGAAATTCTACACTAACTAAAATCAATTCAGAAATAAAAGCAAGAAAGGGAAACGAATCTCCACAGTTGGTGTTCAGTGAGACCACCAATCATTTTAGGCGAGGATCAGTTCAAATTTCAGTAAGTGATAAAATCTTTTAGAAGTGTTGGCTTCTACTAAAGTTTGACTCCTTTATTTAATTCCTCTCTTTTTCAGAAAGCCGTGTTTATTTCTGCTGCAGCCTTGCATCATGGACTCACAAAGCACAGCACTCCCCAGGACACAATAATGACCTTTTGCACAAGCAGGGTATTATGTCTAAACATCAACAGCCCCAGTTCTTATCACAAACAAGCCAGGGCTTCCTGCGTAATAAGAAGATGAGTTCTTACATTAAGGTCAATGTGGAAGGTCTGGATGGATTTTTCAAGGCTCTTCATTGGCACCAACATGTCCTGCACAACGTGGTGCTGCTCGTACAGCTTCCGAATGGCTTCTCCTTGGGTGAGCTTCAACAGAGAGATTTTCGGGGGAACCATCCAGCCAAACAGGTAACGGAACACAGGGTTATTGCCAAAAGGAATGATATCCTTCAGAGAGGAAAGAAAAAAAAAGAGTTTGACTGAAGAATGTGTTAAGTGGAACAAAAGAACACTTCAGAATCCTCAGAGTAATATTAAGCCAGATTTGCAATAAATTTAATTATTGGTACTTCCGTGAAGTCCTAAAATACAAATATGAGCAAATTAGAGGGGCCTGGCCTGCACTTGGCTACAGAGCCCTGCCACAAGCCTCCTCTGCTTACCACTGATTTTCAGTTGTATGAATCATGACATACTCAGCCCCAAATAATAAATTTCAGATAATAAAGTTCAGAGAGCAACAGGCTATTATCTTGCAACAGCCAAGGGAGGAGCGCACAAGGAGCTAACCTTACAGAAGAGTTTTGCAAGAATAACCACATAAAATTTCTCAAAAGCATCTTAAAGCTGTAAAATTTTAATTACCACCTGCACAGCCAGCTCCTGTTTAACTTCTGCAGGAGCTGAAAGGCTCTGTTACCTCGCTCCAGAGATTCAGAACGTGGTAACGGGAATATTTCAAAACGTCAAATAAAGTTTTGCGTAAGTGCCCAACACATGGCAATAAACACATCTGTGAAATTCCAGGTAATGGCCTGACTACATAATTACTTTAGGCGGGGCAGTTTTTCAGCCAGAATTTCACATTCATGTTTTTCTCCACCAGCTGATTTTGAAAAAAATCACTCAGTAGGTACAAAAACTTAATGGTGAAATATGTACTTGAGGTCTAAATTCAGAACAGCACTAAAACCAAAAATTAGGAGTTTCTGGTGCAACGCCTTATATGTGAAGAAATGTTTTTGGATTTGCTGCACCCAAATGCAGGGCTTGTAAATTTGGCATAAACTTTGCTGGTTTTTTTTCTGCCATGAAAGACAGAAGTTGCTGCCAAGGGGAAGAAGGTACATTGTACCTACACTGGGAAAGGGCAGAGTACCTCCCTGCAGATCTATCTGAATTTTGGAACTGGTCTTACTTGGAGCTCCCAGAAGATACTGCGAGTGTGTCTGTGGTAGTAATGTCTGGAAGGAATGTACTCTACTCCAGTCCTGTCAGCTTTCAAATACTTCTCCACATGCTTAAAGAACCACGGCTTGTAGTAGTTGCCAATTCTGTTTATCTACAAGAAAACATGCACTCATTAGGCAACAGTTACACCTTGCTAGACAACAGAGTATGCCCCCAAATTCCTTTCCTGTGAGGAACCTGTGTTACACCCTCTGGATGAGACTGTCACAAGACATCCAGGGAGCCTTCACTCCTCCACCTGCAAGGCTCCTTCTCACCTTTCCTGCCCTTAAGTTAGGCTTGCTACTGACAAGCTGTTTAAGAGCCCATGAATGTGACAGAACTGAATTCCTAAAATGCCAATCTCTAAACCCACCATTAATCCAAAATCTCACACAGCGGAGGAAAAACATCCAGGTGAAGGGTTGCAGGAACACTTGGCATGACCCTCCTGTGCACGTCCCTGATGTGGTTTTATTAATATTAACAGAATGAAAAGCTTGCTGGGAAGGGAGTTACTCTGAATAACTGCAGTTCAAAGCAGCATTGTTCAGTCTGTGAGAAAAGAGCCTTCCCTTCCTCCTCAGGTACTGCAGTGAAGGGGCTGTAGACTGAATTATTTGCTAGAACAAGGAAATCAGTGGCTCGTTTCTCATCCATTGAAGAGATTTAGAGAACAGACTCTGTCATCGTAGCAAAGGGCTGTAATTTAAAATATTCTGACGGACAGATCTAACTTTCAATCCTATCTTAAGAGATTGTCCCAATTTTGTAATGGTTTTATCCTAGCATCTAGTACAGCTTCAGTTAGACTTTGGGAGTACTTTTTTCATTGTGAATAAATTCCCTTTAGTTACCTTGCTTGGCTCAGCTTCATCAGTCAAGACTCCTGTCATGATGACTGCTTCATCCAAGGAATACATAAGTCCTTCCACAAAACTATTCTCCTTTTTCTTGGACTCTTCAGTGAACTTCTCGCAAATCTTCTGCAGTCCTCTCACTGGCTTGTAATGTATTTTGACATATTTCTTGGCAGGAATCATTTTTATTTCTGCTGCAACCAGGAAACCCAGAGTACCACAAGACCAAGGCACTGCATAAAATAGGTCTGAGTTTTCAGTCTGCAAAAAGTATGTCATACTAAATCATATATCCACACCGATAACTGTCAATGACATTGTAAATGATAGCAAAGTAACATTTTGTCTTACTGGTGAACATCTCACAAGGCTTCCATCAGCAAGAACAAGTTCATAGGCCACACAGGTGTGCTGAAAAAGTCCATAGATATGGGATGAAGACTCAATGCCAGTTCCCATGATCAGGCCACCTTATCAAGAGAGCACACAACAAACCAAATGAAACACACTCCAAAACGTGGGTGATTTATGAGAGCAAACCCCCACTTTATAAGCTCTTTTAAGACTATTTAAAAAAAAAAATGTTATGCTTATAACATAAATACCACAAAGAATATAAGGTTCAACAGAGTATTTCTAGAACCTTTAAAGCAATGCAATGTTTTGCTGCATAAAAAAGCCTAATGAAAAGGCAGCAAAATCAGTGAGTCACAAAATCAGTGTCATCAACGACCCTTACCTACTGTGAGGTCATCAAGCTCTGGTACCACAGGGATAGTCCAACCCATGGGATTCAGGTATGCAGTCAGCTGGCCCATGGACACCAAAGGTTCCACACGAACAACCTAAAAAAGCAAAAAAACCCCAAACCCATCCCCAAGTTCTCAACAAACATAAATTAAGAGTTCAGCATTAATGATGACAAAATATGGCTAACCGGATACGCTTCCATCTGTTACCAGAACTCAGAGACTCACTTTCCTAAGAGAGCTACTAAAAATAGTGGGAACTGTTTAGTGATTCCTCCTCTGCCTCAACATCTTGTTGCTCAGTGCCCAAACCCATAAATCAATCTGGTCTTTTAGACTTCAGCACATAAAAGCCAAGCAATTCCATATGCTGGGTTTTTTTGGATAAAATGATCCAAGCACACATTGTAAACCCTTGAAATCTGATGCGTCTGCTACGAAATTTTGCTCTTTGTGGAATCTAATCCCTTCAGCCCCGAGAATTGTGAAGAAAACTGTAAAACCCATCACAGTGAATGCTTTGTGGTGGAATTTGTTACCTGTCTTTCGCTGTCTACTTCCAGAACGTCCATTAAATTGATCATGATGTTCTTATGAGTCTTCTTGTACTTGCCAACACGGAGTGACACAGTCAGCCAGCCGGGCCGGCCCGTGCACATGTATCTCTTGCTGCCTTCCTTCTTCCATTCCCGGACCTGCAAGAGCCAACAGCTGTCAAGAGGAGGGATGCTTTGGAAGTCTCTTTGCAGACCTCTGAACTTCTACACAAAGTACGACCAGAGTGGTTTCGTTATGTAGAGGATGCATTTCCAATATCCTGTAGCTTTGGGGTTTTCTTTTGGGGGAAGGATTCAGGAAGCTATCAAGACAGAGAGTTAAAAAAACCCACAGGAAAACCTCCTCTAAGGGAGGTGTTATCACTGTTATAATCTTAGCTCCACTCCAAAACACACAAAAAGTGGCCCGAGCCTGCAAATGAACAGGCAAACAGAGAAAACCTGGCAAACAGAGAAAGCCTGGTCTAGTGGAAGCAACCTTGAGCAACCTGGTCGAGTGGACCCATGGTGGGGTGGGGTTGGGTTGGAATGAGATGATTTTTAAGGTCCCTTCCAATCCAAAGCCTCCCAGAATTCTACGAAAAGTTGAGAAGGAAAACGTGCAAGCCATACACATGAGCCACGAATTCTGCAAAGCCACAGTGGTTAACACCTGGAGCACAAACAATTGCATTTTCTTCAAAGCCGAGTTGCTACTACAGCTGGTAAAAAGAAAACCCCAATCAACAACCCCAAACCCTCCGAGAATAACGCCATGCACATTAATATCCACCCGTATCTGTGATGGGAGAGACAAGGCAGGAAACAGCAGCAGACGCGACAGAATTCCCACAAACACCAGAGAGCACAGGAACATTAGTGACATCTGCCTTCCTGGGTGGAGGAAAAGTTTACTCTCCCCACGAACCAGCTCCTGGAACTGGCAGTGCCGAGCAGCAGGATGTGAGCGGAATCAAAACACGCTCCTGACTGAGCCCGCTGTTTCCATGTCGCACACACGTGTGACCCCGAGCCCGGTGCGCGTCCAGCGCGGCTCGCAGCACATCCCTGAGGATACCGCAGTGCCGGCAGCCGCACGGAGGGAGTTCCACAGGAGTTTCAGCGGGACAAGAACCCTACAGGGGGCTGAAAGCCCCGCTGGCGTTTATTCCTTTGCTTTTCCCCGCTCCAGCCAGACTTTACCCCGGGTGCGGAATGGCGGGGGGAGAGGATAAGGGATGGCGGGATGCGGGATGACAGAGAGCGGGACAGGGACACGCTCTCCCCTCGCAAAGCCGTGGTACCCCCGGGGGTCCCGGGGTCCGGTCAAGCCTCACCTGCTCTTGGATGTGCCGGACGCGCTGGGCGTGCTGCCGCGGGGCGCTGTGGAGGCGCCAGACGGCCCATGCACGCAGCTGGTAGTAGATGTCGAAGAGGATGGAGAGCGGCAGGAGGAAGAGGCAGACGAAGACCCAGCGGTGGTGCACCAGCACGGCCTCCAGCCCGCGGTGCCGCACCCACAGCAGCAGCAGCAGGAGCCCCGCGCCCACCGACCACAGCGCCGACATGGCGCCCACTGCCCGCTCGCGCTCCATCACAGCCGCGCTCCCTTATGGGACCCCGCCATGCCGCGCCCGCCGCTCGCGCGCTCGCCGCCCGGACCACGCCCCTCAGCTCCCATTGGTCCAGGCGTGAGGCGAGGGGAAGGCGACGACCAATCGAAGAGCTCCGCGGAGATCGGACCAGGCGCTGAGGGCTCCGATTGGCTGCGCGCGGCCGGCCCCGCGCTCCCCTCATCGCCGCGGCCACCGGCCCCCCGCGGGGCGGGGGTGTCACTGCCTGGGGACAGGGGGGAGCCGGGCCAGACCCCCGGGCAGGGCTGGGGGAGCCGGGCCAGACCCCCGGCAGGGCTGGGAGTGGGGACCGGGACAGGGTCAGACCCCNCGCGGGTAGGGCAGGGGGAGCCCGGCCAGCCCCCCGGGCAGGGCTGGGAGAGGGGGCCGGAACAGGGTCAGACCCCGGGCAGGGCTGGGAATGGAGACTGGGCAGGGTCAGACCCCCGGGCAGGGCTGGGAATGGAGACTGGGCAGGGTCAGACCCCCGGGCAGGGCTGGGAATGGGGACCGGGGCAGGCTCAGACCCCCGGGCAGGGCAGGGGGAGCCGGGTCAGACCCCCGGTAAGGGCTGGTGACTGTGGCTGAGTGGGACAGCGGGCTGAGGACAAGGGCTGAGGCAGAGGGGACCCCCCAGTCAGGGCTGGGGACAGGCTCTGGGAGGTGCTGTGGTGGCCGGTATCCCCCGGGTAAGGGGTGCACCTTGGTGCCTTTAGGTTGGGGTCTGGAGCAAAACACCTCCGCATCCCTCACCTGAGCATCCCTCTGGTGTTGTAGGGACCAGAGAACCCGGCAGTGCAGGTGTTTCCCACAGAAAGTCCAAAGTGCCATGCAGTTCCATTTCTAGAATAAAGAAGGGGACATCTCCCTCCAAAACACAGCTTGCACTCTAAAACCCCGGCCGAAAATTCCCATCCATGCTGGAACCATTTGAGGGAAGAGACATAAAGTCAGTGAGAAAGATGGGGCTTTGTTTTTTGAAGTTAAAATCCCTCAAGGGATGTGCTGCTTGAGGAGACAGTGACAGCGGTCCGGTGACAGCCCCAGGAGGTCCTGGCACAGCCAGGGCTGTCAGGGACTCTGGAATGGCAGAGGCTCTGCCACGGCACCGCTGGGTTCAGAGATGGTGTCAAGGTGCCCCATGAGGACACTGCCATGGTGATGTAACACACGTGTCAGCTTGGTGCCTCATCCTCCTTGCCAGCAGAACAAATGCTTACCTGGGCCTTTAGATGATTGATAGCTGGGAGAAAGTTGGGATCTCCAGAATGGCAGGGATCAAGGTTCAGAGCTCAGCTGTGGCAGGCCGGCCACACCTTTCAGCTGTCTTCAGGCAACTGGAAGGCTTTGTTTTGAACCCCACTTCATGATTTTATGGAATCATTCACGGAATGGTTTGGGTTGGAAATACCTTAAAGATCACCTAGTTCCAACCCTTCTGCCATGGGCAGAACCACCTTCCATTAGAGCAGTTTGTTCGGGTCCCCATGGAACCTGGCCTGGAACAATTCCAGGGATGGACATTTTAGCCCACTGCTTTGATGGAGTTTGTCCCACTGCTTTTATCGAAGGACTATTCTGAGACTTCACAGCTGTCATATTTGGAAGTGGTCCCCTAATTTCCAGATTAAATTTATTTATAGCAAACTTATATTTGTTGCACTTGTGCCTAGTCTGCTCGCTAGCTCTTCTTACATCCGAGCTGATTGATGTTATCTGCTTTTATTTTTCAGTTCATCTGCTGCCTGAAATTATTCATGCAAAAGAAGGTTCCCATGCCCTAAGAGATGTTATTTTAACCTCTCTGAAGTACCTAAATAATTATTCCTGATCTGAATGTGATCAAGCACTGGGCTTATTGAATAATGGCATCATTTATTCATAAGGGGATATTTATGCCTTCAGTGTAAATACTGTTTTGAAACTGTTTGTATGAAGAACCATTGAAAGCGCTCATAATGTTTTTCATGTTTTGCTCTTGTTTTTGTAAGGTCCTAGGCAACAAGAAGGGGGTAGGTGAGCTCAAAAACTGTGATGTGAAACTGCTTTAAAGCAGAGGAGTGAACTACTGTTCAGATTATGGTCAAATTGCTTGTGTACGTACTGGTGCCAGGCATAGAAAACACGGGAATGAGATGGGGATGAGGGAAGGGGAGATGGATGTTAGAAATTTTGCTGGTTTCCAATTCTAGTTATTCTAGTTATTTGACAAAAACATCATCCAACGATCTGTGTAGGCTCAGGAAAACATCATCTGCAAATCTGGTTGGAGGAGCGAAGGTTCCCTTGGTATCTCGGTGAGACTAAAATCCCTGGTTTCTTCAATTAAATTATAATTTAAAGTGTGTTTAAGCTGTTAGTGCTTCTTAAAAAAGCAGTCCTTTTCCCTTCCTCTCCTCCCTCCCTCCCTCTCCTGCCATCCCATCCACCCACTCGTGCTGTTCTGGGCATGCTGTGCAGTACAAGTGCTTCTGCTGTCACTCAGTAAAACAGGTTGGAGAACTGATCTGACTGAAGAATTAAACATTTTTTTTTTTTAATCAGTTTTTTTTCTGCCTGGATCAGCTCCCTGGTGGAGTTCACCCCACGCACGCTTGTGCTGGGAGCAGAGCAGGGGCCTGGCATTGACCGTGCCAGAGCTCCCCATCCTCTTGGGGAGAGTTCATCCCAGATGGCCCTGCCAGCCCTGCACAGGACTCTGTTCCTGACCCAGCAGGGCTTGGTGGTAACCGTGGAAAGGCTTTTGGATGAAAGACGCAGCTGTTTGTCCCAGGAGACTGGGAAAAGGGACACACAGTCATGGAATCACAGAATTGTTTAGGTTGGAAATGCCCTCTAAGATCATCAAGCCCAACTGTTCCCCCCAGCACTGCCAAGGCCACCACCCTAAGAGCCACATCCACACAGCTTTTAAACCTCCCTAGGGATGATAATTCCACCACTGCCCTGGGCAGCCCGTTCCAGTGTTTGATAACCCTTTGTGTGAAGAAATTGTTCCTGATATGCAATCCAAACCTCCCCTGTACAACTTGAGGCTGCTTCCTCTTGTCCTGTCCCTTGTTCCCTGGGAGAAGAACCTGACCCCCACCTGGCTCTAACCTCATTTCAGGGAGTTGTAGGGACTGAGAAGGTCCCCTCTGAGCCTCCTTTTCTCCAGGCTGAGTCCNCCTTTTCTCCAGGCTGAGTCCCCACCACTCCCTCAGCCTCAGAGTTGTGCTCCAGACCTTTTCCCAG